>OOFC01042417.1:0-12029 GCA_900323345.1 Pseudochromis fuscus
TGTCTGTCTGTCTATCTATCTATCTGTCTGTCTATCTATCTATCTATCTATCTATCTATCTATCTGTCTGTCTATCTATCTATCTGTCTATCTATCTATCTATCTATCTGTCTATCTATCTATCTATCTATCTATCTATCTGTCTATCTATCTATCTATCTATCTATCTGTCTAACTGTCTATCTATCTGTCTATCTATCTATCTGTCTATCTATCTATCTATCTATCTGTCTATCTATCTGTCTATCTATCTATCTATCTATCTATAACCAACATATTTAAGGTTACTTGTGCTGACACATGTAACTTTATTTTTTAACCCCCCAATTTTACTTGTAAACTAAATTTACAAATTTAAATCTACATATTTATAGACAGTGTAAAAATAAAAATGACTGATGTTTTCCTTCATTTTTAAATTAAAACATCATTGCTAGTGTTTCAGTGAATACAAAACCTCAGTTTCTTAACCAGGCTTTTATTGTGAAATATTTGCAGGCACACTTTGTTTAATTTATTCACCACTTGTTTGTCCATGGCCTACAGAAGCCCCAAAAGTTGGTTATCTATATTTTTATTTTCTCAGTTTTCCTGTTATAATGACATAATTTCAGTGGTTTTCTCAAGATCTTGAGTTATTTTTCTTGTTTAACCAGGAAAAAAAAGACCTTTGGAAATAATTTTCTGGGGCCTCGACCACAGTAACATCAAATGATCACAAGTCCTAACCATGATGAGCAAAAACACGAACAAACAGAAATAAAGGTCACTGTGTGCAGCAGCAGCGTGTGATGTCATGGGATAAAGACCATAATCAACCTTTTGTTTTGATTTCTTGATCACCAGAAAATGATCTTGTTATCACGACAAAATAAAGGTGGTTTTCTCGAGATAATGAGATAACTTATCCTATAATCTTGGGGAAAAAAAACCTTTATTTGCTCGTTATCTTGAAAACAAAGTTAGTTTTCTTGAGATAAGAAAAACAACTCGCGATCTCGTGAAAACCACCGAAGTTATCTCGTTATCAAAGGAAAATGGAGAAAATAAAAATATACATAACCATGTCCTTTTAGGGCTTCTGTACTGGTCTGTATTTGGTTGATTTCATTTATTCATATCAATGACGGCTCCTCTTTAAGTCGCACAGTTTCCTGAATAAAAGTTAGTTCTTCATTCTTGTGCTGCAACAACCTGTGTTTTGGTTTCATTTAAAAAAACATCTGTTTAAAGCAAACTCCTGAATTAGGAGACTCTCTGAATTGATAAATTGGAGTTCAGAAAACCTTAAAAGACTGAGCGAGTTGCTAAGATGTTTTCTAAACGGATCCCAGGAGAGTCCAACCAGAAAAGAAACTGTTCATAAATTAATTTTAGTAAATGATTTTTATTCTCGCTCAGTGGGACCAGAAATCTCTTTAGTGAATAAATTACACTAAAGTTGACTTGAAAGTGAGAATATTGGATAAATAAAGACTTCATCTGGTTCCAGGATGATTTGTTTTACAGTGTAATGGGATCTCTGATGTGTTTCTGGGGAGACTGAAGGACTTGTCCGTTAATTGAGAGTCCAATTTGTATTTGTATCTCTGTCAAGGTCGACAGGCGGTGTTTCCTCCCACAGATGGACTTTTTTCCCCGCCCTGCTCTCCTTTGTCTGCGGGATGAGCTGATTGTCACGCTGAGCTGAATGTGTTTTCTACGTTTTTTACCCTTCCTATGTCTCCCATTAGCATGCTGTTCGCTCATTCGTACACTGCGTTTCGGGGACGGCGGCGGCGGCGGCAGAGAGGGGCAGATCCATCACAACGCCGCGCTGCATATGGTAATTGTTATAATAGATGCAGAGCAGTTGCTTAAGGGCTGATGTTTTGGGAAACTGTTATTGAACTAATTACTGATTTGCATACTTTGTCTTCAGCGTTTAGCTCCAGATTTTCTCTCTCGCTCTCTCTCTGCGGAGTTGCATTAAAAGTCATTGGGAAAAAAAAAAAAAAAAAAAACGTGGAAAAGGACGAGCAGCTCCGGTGGATGAGTGGCGTCTGCTCCCAGGCCTCAGCTCCCATCAGTCAGCTGCTCACAAACACACGTTCAAACCTGGATCCTGCTCAAATGTTCTGCTCTTTTAGTTGTTTTAATCTGAAATTGTGAATATTTAAGAATCTGAAGGACTGCACATGTTTTTATGCAGAACATCTTCTCTTTATCTACAGGGAAAGACATTTTTATTCATGTTATTCTCTGAAATGAGAGGTGTTCAGAGGCAAATGTTTTCAAGGACACGACACAACATAAATCCTGGAGTTTGGGTGCACCGGTGATATTTATCATATTTTCTCACATATTGGTATTCAATGCAAAGACAGGTCTCTGATAAACAAGCAAACATGCAAACCAGAGAAAAAAACCCAGGGAGGATAACCTCTATCAGACAGGAGTCTTATACAGAACATGTCAGTTAAACATAATGTGCATTTCAACTGCTTTACCTCAATCAGTTCAACAACATAATGCTGCTGTTTTCAACACTTTGTTGTTCTGGAAAAGTTCTTTACTACAGATGAGTGGTCCCCAACGTTTTTTGCACCACGGACCGGTTTGACTTTGGCATTATTTTCACGGACTGGCCTTCAAGGTGTGGCAGATAAATACTGCAAAACTAAAATAACACGACCGGAATAATAATAAAAAAAATGTTTCCCCTTGGTTAAGAAGCTCTCCAAACATGTTTGGTTTTTTTTACTCATTTTCGCTAGTTTGCGGACTTATTTGTTTGGCTAACGTGTCTGATCACGTGAACAAGACAACCGTATTGATGTGTCAAGAGACACAGACGAAAGTTAAGTCGGGGAAAATCCGGTCGTTTTTCAAAATAAAATGTCTTTCAGACTATAATGATCAATAAAACGGCCCGGTGGTTGGGGCCCACTGCTATAGATAATGTTCAGTGACGTCACATTTTTGTTTACGCCGCCACATTGGACGACAAATCTAGACCACTGCTTCAACACAGATCATGGCGAGCCATGGTGAATATCAAAACACCTAATAACTTTATCAAGTATCACACTGGAGCTGGATGACAACCACAAAGCACAATATCGGGAAAAACATCAGCAGCATTGCCGTTGATCCACACAACACTACTGTTCAGAAATCCATTAGTTTCACTGGTTATTGCCCAAAACAGGATCTACAGTATGTAAACATTTTCAGCTTTTTAATCACCACTCCATCCCCTTACATGAAGCCATATAGAAGTTAGAATACCAGGACTAGATCATTGCCATTACATATGCACAAATCAGCAGTCCAGTAGCTACACACTGGTGGACCAACGTCAGCCCGCTGAATATCTTGGCCGTTAAAAGATCCTCATCCCGTCCACCAATCACGTAATAAAATCACCTTGGTTTATTTATTTGACAGTCAATCAAAAATTTGTTGCTGAATAATATGTCTTATGTCTGTGTAAATGTCAACCCTTGTTGGACGTCAGAAATCTCTGATTGCTCTTGTGGTTTAGCATTGGTTTAGCCTACGAAGAAGTGCACAAATTCATATTTTCACAAATCCATCATCTGACCAATCAGACACAAGGCCTGCTGCTGTTAATAACTATGCTGCATCAGCACAAATCCTGTTAAACTTACCTGATATGAAATGTTTGCTACAGAGCTGGGAATACACAGAGAGAGTCCAGTCAGCCGTTTGCATGGCTCACACACACTTGTCAGATCTTTCTTCGTTCGCCGGGAACTGATAAAAGTGAAGATCCGACCCTGTTTTCTGTCGGCTTTTTGCATCTGTACACACGACAATGACATTACTGCAAAATTTGTCAATCAGATCTGTAATACTCATTTCCCTCTAATACAGTACATGCTATGCTGTCTGCGTTTGCTGTCCAATATGGCTGCCAAAGCAAAAATCACGTGATCTGTGACATCACTTGGACATTTTCTATTGTCCTGGTTCAGTCCCTGTGGGTGGACCGGTGCTTTGTCTGATCAGGACACTGTGCATGTGTGAGCCCTGTAGAGCCTGATATGTAACAACGATCCCAAACGTAACTAAAAAACCCAAAATGTAATACCTGGTGGGTAATGTAACAAATGTGTCGAGCCTGAATTGTAATAAAAAAAATGCAATAAAACCCAAGTTGGTACATTTTGGGGAAAAAGTTTTAGGTTTGGACTCGGCATTTTGTTACATTATCAACCAGTTATTACATTTTGTTTTTATATAATAATTTGGGTCATTGTTACATGTCGGGCTCTAACAGGCCTCAGTTTCTCACCAGGTGGAGTCAACAATTGGGCCCCAGCTGTAGCCATCTGCCCGACCTCTGATTGGCTAATTGGAGAATTGGAGTGGACCAGTCACCAACCACAGCTCTGTACAGAGGTGAATCCAAGGCATGTAGTGCTTCTCTCTTTACATTTCTGCTTCAGATGGTTTGTATGTTTCCTGATGAAGAATATAACCAACACTGGACAGAAATTCCTGAGCAATACAATCCAATACATGTTCTTCAAAGCTAATGAAAGAAGTGTTTGTGTATTGAAAGGATCCCCCGTCCAGCCCTCACTATAACCCTCATCTCATTCTTATTTTCTCTACTATTCATAGAGCTCTCTATGGTAAGAATCTGTATATCATGAGTATGTGGCTGGTGTTTAACAAGAACTCTTATTGTGGACTGAAAAGTTCACTAAAGGGTATTGAAAGGACACAGCCTGGAGATGTAGCATGTAATATTCTACATATGCACTCAGCTCATTCAGCCACCGACACCCACAGACATCAGCCAACGTTCAAAATAAATCAGTTTTTCTCAAATAAAAAGCAGATAAAACAATTTGTCTTCAGATTACTGGAAGCGCAATGAAATTAGAGGCTGAATTTACAAACTAAATCAAGAGCAAAGGAAGACCTGATGAGGCGGAGAAAGGAAACACATCTCAAAAAAATACTATTTCATATCATTTTAATTGGAAGGAGCTTTATATCTGAATGAACTGCATCCAAAGGTGATAATGTATATGAGTACACGAGACTAAAAACTTTTTTTAAACAGGAAGATCAATCAAAATACTTGCATTTTATGGACTGAGGCCTGTACAATTAGCTTTTAGGTTTATGCTAAAACCAATTAGGGAAGATTTTTTTGAATAAAAACCAATGTGGGACTTGAATCCTTACACTGACTTTATCCTGAGGTTATCAGCACCCTGACCAGTGGCTTCCTGGGAAAAATCAGCGATATTCAACATTTTTGCTTAATTCTCATCATGATGAAGTAAATCTTACCAAACGGGAACAAAAACACGATGCCACCATATTTAAATACCTGCTCCACCATTACGCCCAAACTTAAAAATTTGTATTCCCTTTTTCGGCAGCCGTTTGCATTCTGGGTGAATTTGCACAAATAAATGAAAAGCATGGACCAGTAAACCGGGCTGTTCCATCTGGGTGTATGGATTACGTGGACCAAAGCAGTCCACACCAACAAAAGGGTTGGGTCAGTTCAAACTCCAAGATACTGGAATGAGCAAGTTTTATGAATTTTTTTTTATTTATGAAAACTGTTTTGGCTCAAGTTAAAATCAGATTACAGAGAATACAAAGTGTTGTAATAAATCAAGGTTAGAAGTATAAATAATGGCATCATCAGCATAAACATCAACATAAAGGGGAAAAATAGGTGGACCCGAGGTTGAACCTTGTGGGTGGGTAGAATAACCAATAATTGTACTCAAATAAGAGTAGTACTACTTCAAATTTATATTAGTCAAGTAGAAGTAAAAAGTAGTCATCCAAAAAATGACTCAAGTACAAGTAAAAAGTATTCGGTGAAAAGACTACTCAAGTACTGATTAACCGTTTGAATATAATGTCTGATTTAGTTATCGATTTTTTTAAATTGTGTAATTAACAAACATAAAATAATGTGTAAATTCTGGTACAGTGGTGCAGCGATGCAGAGTGGCTAGCATAAATTAGTTTACCGTAATTCTTCAACCATTTGTCCTATCAACATAATACCAGCTGATTCCCGCTGACATGCAGCGTTCCGTACATATTAGCTACATTACGGTAGTGTACAGAAGCTCTGCTGGTCAGCTTTCAAAATCAGCTGGAATCACACCGCTAGCACAAATGGCCGAGGAATTACTTTCTGTCACCAGTTAAATGTTCGGGGTTAAAGGATTAATTTGTTCATTGATTAAGCTCTTAACGCAAATCATTCAGCTGTAAAACTACAAAACAAAATCCCCGCTTCCTCATACGTCGCTCAAGGATTACCAATCCACCTTCTTACTAATCCACCTTCTTAAAGGTACAGGCTTGTAAGACAGGTAAAGTGAATGAATGAGATGCAGGATGCTGGGAGGATGTTATGGAGTTCATGGTGCCAACTAGTGGCGGACGGCGTATCGGCAAAACTCGTAAGTTGGTGCACTCGTAAGTCAAGGTACCACTGTACATCTAAATGAAAGTAACAACTCGAGTGTAGCCGACTGTAGCAGAGTAAGAGTAGCATTTCCTCTTTACAAATATACTCAAGTAAAAGTAAAAAGTATGGTGCAGTAAAACTACTCATAGAAGTACATTTTTTTCAAAAAGTTACTCAAGTAAATGTAACTGGTTACTACCCACCTCTATGGAAAACCCTTTTCAACTACAAAACAGTCAATTCAAGAATCATGAAAAACAACAAAGTGACATTAATTATGAAGAGTTACAGACTTGTTTGAGAGAGAATCACCATCTTTCAAGTATGCAGTAATCAACACAGGACTTGGAGCATGGAGAGTTTTTTACAGTGTAATCAAACAGACGTTGCTGCTTCTCACCGAGCGTTAATTCATCTCTGGTGTCACCCAGAATAACAGAGTATTGTGTTACTGCTAACAGCCCCACCTGTGCATGGCTGCTATCTAAAGTTTAGACGAACACCTCTGATGATTTGTTACTCACATAATTACCGGTGAATGCATCGCAAGTCCTCACCACAGTTACGCTTTAATCTAGCGAGCGGTCGGATGCCTGTAAAGCTGAGTTATTATTTGTTTACCATGTATAAAGCGCACATTGATCACCAACAAAGTGAAAGTGCAGCCAGAAGAGCTCGCCTCAGCAGAAAGAAGAGGAGCTCCTGAATGAGCCGAGGCATCACGTCCCCGCTCATTCGGTTTTGGTGACAAACTCCCCCGTCATTAACCTCCTCTCTGCATTAATAGCTGCGTAATTAGTCCCTCATCCTCAATCCATAATGTTGAGTCAAGGAAGTGACGCTAATTTAGATCTAATTAGGCTGGTTTTTCTTTTTTTTTTTTGCAACGCCATTACATGGGTCCGATACGCCGAGGCGCTAACGACAGGCCGTGATGTGAGGAGCTGTCGGGCGGCGGCAGACTGACTGAAGCACAAAGGAAGCAGAGTTACAGCTCGACAACTGAAGGCAAACTGCAAGTAAGCACTTCTGTCAGAGGAGACAGTCGGTCTGTCAGGGACAGTCCAGCTGTAAACAGACAGGGTCATAAAAACTGGTGGGTTGGAGAGTTTACAGTGGAGATATGAAACATCACCAAGGAGCATACCAATGATAATAAATACACACAATTCTTCAGTGGTAACATTAAAATATTAGACCTTTAAAACAGAAGCAAATCTAAGGACAATAAAAAATAAGTCCTGTGGCCCCGCCCATCAGGCCGTACCATGTGTTTGCTGTTGTTTAGGGGGTGTATTTATTTAGACTTCCTTGTGTGTCAGGTTTTACTGTAGTTAATGTCCATTTAGTTTTCTCTTTGTTTCATTTGGTTTGGCCCAGCCACTATATATTTTGAGTAGACTCATATTTTCTTTTATATAAACCTTGTGGTTTTTATTACTTTGTTACTTCATGTAAATAAAATTCCAGTTTTCCTCTTTGCTTTCCTGCTTGGTCCCTGACAGACTCACAGATCTGGATTTGAAACAGTGCGTTCACACTGAGCGCTGCACAAATGTTCGGCTCACGAGTACTCATGATGTGTACTGGTGATCTCACCACATGAGAGTAACAGCCAATAGAAGTACTCTCAGTGAAGTCAATGCTGAACAGGATTGCAAATATTGCTGCTTTTTAGCTGTTGTGGAAGTTTTGTTTTTACCCTGGTCATGTCTTTAATAGTCCTGTCATAAACCTCTGGACAGACAGTGATGATAAGCTCGTCCTCCGTTTGCATTCTGTGCTGTCGGAAACTTGGTTTTCGTGACACCACATGATGCAAATTTGTTGCTCAAGTTAAAACTTTTTTAAGTCACGTGACACAAATCGTGCGTCTACTCACATCTTCACAGTCACTTGTTATGTAATCGTGCTGCAAGAGAAATTCACGCAGCATCTAAACCAAACAGATCAACACAAACCTAAATGACCTTTCATTGGTAGTGAGTAAGGAGGTCAGTCCAAAGATGCCTGATGTTTCAGGCCAGATGTATCACTACCAGGTTTTCATGATTGTGACAACTTTAGCTCGTCTTTGTAAAGTTGTCGTTGGTTTCAGCTTAAAGTATCTCGCTCACACTGATGAGCTGTAAGATGTTCACAATGCAAACAAGGTCATTTATAGAACAGTAATATACAGTCTGATCTTCACATTCATTCATGAAATTATAAAGTTTTTGAATAGAAATAGTTACTCTAATAAAAAATAAATTTCCAGCAGCTGAGACGCCAAGAAATACTGTAAAATAACTGAAGTGATATAACTCATAAAAAAAATGTTTTTAAATCACAGAACATTTTGTGAGTTTCATTTTACATTAAATCTTGTATAATCTGTGGCTTTTAATGTTTTATGAAGAATATCTACATGTGTGAAAATAAAAAAACATGAAACAAATGCATTTATTCAACATTTTTGTTGTAAACATTTTCAGAATTACACAACTTCCAATGAGCAAATTTATACAAACTTACAGGATCAACACTACCTATTAACTGTTAGAAATGTATTAATGCAGCAATAATGCATTGCATTAAACTTGACTTTAGAAGCTCATAAAATCCAAAGTTAACATTTAAAAAATGACACCTTATAGGAAAATGTTTTTTTTCTAAATGTGGTTTTTCACAGTAATGACATTTGTTTAAAAAATGTATTTAAAAACAAACAAACCTTTTAGACATTTAAATTACATTTGAATCAATATGTTCATATTTTTTCTTAAGAAAACATTTAAAAAGAAAAAATCCACACAGTTCAGTGTAGGACTAAGGACTCAGTATTGACTCTATAACAGGACTTCACCTGGTGGATAAAACTCATGATGCTCTTTCTTCAGTGAGAGGATGACAGATGTGTGTGTGTGACCCACAGCACATGATCCACATCAATGTAACACTTTCACAATAATCTATGTGGAAACACCTTGTTCAAAATCAAAATCACCGTGTACAAAATCATTTAGTGACATGAATTTATGAAGTCATGTATTTACTGTGTGTCCTCCTGAAGACAGAAACATCAGACCATCCTCCCCTGACCCCTGGTCCAGCTGCAGCACCTGTGGCTCTGCCAGGTCCTGCTGAGTCCTGTTAGTGGTTTGTCTTTGTAAAGTGTTTTTTAATGATGAGCTGCTGTGATGGGGGTCGAGCACTCATCTGAATCGATACGCCCGGACCTTTACTGCGCTGATCATCAAAGCCCAATCGGCCCGACACGTCCAGAAGAACACAGAGCACCACAGTAACTAACAGGGCATCGAACACACAAAAATCAAAGCGCCGCGACTCAGCGGAACCAACGACGGATCCGCTCCGGTTAGCGTCACGCGCCGCCGTGTCTTTCATAGTGAGTAAATGTGATTGAATGTGTTTTCTCTCCTTTCAGAAGCCATTAGTGGAGCCCGATAGTGATCAGTGGGGTTTACATCACGCCGGGTTTAAGAGCGGTCGCTGCTGCTGCTTATCTAATGGCCCACAGGAAGAAGAAGAAGCCATTAGCAAATTAGCAAGTCCATCCCTGTCAGGGCTATTAGGCCGAGCCTTCATTTCCCCGCTCCGCTCACAAAGTTACTGAGAAACACAAGATGACGACCGGCGTGAACTCTGAGACGTGATGAAGGGACTGGCTGTTTGGCAGTGGATGCTAAATGGTGTGTTATTATTATTCTTCAGCTATGTCTGAAAATGTTTTATAATACACTCCCACGTTTAGCACCAGTGACCCCCAATCTTTATAGACAGCGTGAAATGGACACTCGCTCCGTGGAAAACAATGATCCTTTCACACCGACTTCATCCTGCATTTGCAAGTGTAAACTCAAAATCTAACCAGTGGAGCTGCGACATCTTTAAATGTTTAACCAACAAAACTGAAAATAAGATTCGTTATTTCACATTTTTGTTGTTACAAATGCAATTATTTTACAAAAATACTTGACAATTCACCAAAAAATGTCTCATCTGTTAAATCAAAGATGGACATTTGTGAAGTTATGTGTTAAATTGACCGGGGTTGGGAATCAGAGGGTTGCTGGTTCAGATCCCAGCCCAGACAAAGCACAGAGCGTGGACTTAGATGCTAGTCCACCTTCAGGGCAGTGTATACAATCACATTAAAAGATTCTTCTTCTTCAATATTGTTGTTCAAATGGAAATTTTCTAATTATTCAGCCTTACAGGACTTTGATTTATTTATTTTTATGTTCGACATGTCGATTTTTGCCATTTTATCATATTTGTGTAAATCTTGAAAAATACAGTAAAATATGTAAAATTTAATTCTGTAAAAGTTCATGTTTACAGTTTTCTTATGACACACACAGAGTAAAAAAAAACAAAAAACAAAACTGTTCATAAAGCTCTGGTTATTTACAGACCTGTGGACTGAAATCCACTCATTTCAACAGACATGCTGTGATCTGCTGACAGATACGAGGTGGTGTAAATCCACTCCACATGGTTTTATTCTTATTTAATGGTATTATTCTTCATGTTTTTTTTAAATACACACATATTTATTTACAGTCATCTTTAATCTTTAAAGACAACATGAAACTGGCTCCATGGAAAACACTGAATCTTTCACACTGACTTCATCCTGGATTTGATTATGTCAACACAATGAACCAATGTAGTTGTGACGTTTTAAGTTCTTTTGTTCATGAGGAAGGAAATTAAGAAAACTTGAGTAGATGTCTTATCAGAAATTAAAAGGAGAATGAAGAAGAAATGGATTATGTTTTAATTATTATATTAACAACAGAACCATAACTTTGTGTTTTGTGTTTTATCATTCAAATCAAACAAACCACAAATATTCAAGGTTATACATTTTGTTGTGCAGATACTGGTATTCAACTTCTATGACATATTTTTCAAAAAAAAAAAAACTTTAAGTAGTTTTTTTTAAAGGGGGGGTATTATGCAACATTGACTTTTTCAAGCTTTATATCATGTTATTATGTCATTCCCTCATTAAAAACATGCCTGAAGTGTTTCTTTAGCCCATTCACGTATGTTTGAGTAATCTTTAGAAACTCTCATGGCAGCCATTGTGGAAGCTGTTATGCCTCGTTCCTCCTAGGTACGCCTATTCCTCCTTGCAACGCCCCCGACCTTTCGTCACCTGCCGAGCCACCGCCCACTGCTCCCGTCTCAGCAGAGCTCCCCTCCCCAACGTAAACAAACACACAGCGGTAGCAGCAATTAGCACCTGGTGGACTGCGCGTCATGGAGCTCCCGTTTCTGATTACTTCTCAGAGAACATTTCACAAAATGCCTTCGTGGAAGAAATGCATCTTTGGATGTAAGGAAGATTGCCTCTTTTGGTCTGCCAAGAACGAAGTGGACAGAAATGGCTGGACTTCATTTTGGAAAGACCCCCCTCCCAAAAGATCTGTTTGTTTGTGCGAGGCACTTTACCGACGACAGCTTTCTAAACAAAAGTTCATTGACAGTGGATTAGTAAGCAGGTTGTCACTTAAAGACAATGCAATCCCTGCTGCAGAACTCCTTTGCAGCCTGC
>OOFC01042418.1:0-14007 GCA_900323345.1 Pseudochromis fuscus
GGTGGTAGGATGCTGGTAGGGTGACTGCCTGCATCTTTGTCTGCGTATCCGTGTGAGCGCGTCGGGATGCTGTGGATGTCAGTGACATTACATGTGAAATATGACGACAGTGACAGTTATTGCTGGACTGTAGAGGCGCCGTGAGCGATGACAGTGTCTGTCCCTCGCTGACTGACATTGAAATGTGCACGTGTGACAGTCTCATGACAGTTTTTCAACCTAATGGGGCATCCATGAAACCGCTACCATTAACATAGCATCATTTCTGCTCTGACTACTTTCACCTTTGACACTTGTGTTGCGTGCACCTCGGTGGAGACGCTGGGAAGCAGTTACCAAAAATTACACTTTATATTTGAAAGAGTTTGAGAAAGTGAACATGTTGCTTTGTCTTTCAAGTTTTAAAGAGGATTTACTCAGCTCAGTTCCAGCTTCATAGTTACAGTCTTGGCCTCCTACAGTCATTTTGTAAAGATTGCAGATCAGAAAAGTTCATATTTATCTTAATGTTCATACAGTCCCTCATTTTATCCTCTGTTACCCCTTTTCCTAGTTCGAGGCCAGTTCCTGACTTAGCCCCAGTTTGTTGTGTTTCCACCGCCGCGAGAACCAACCCCAGCTGCTAAAACTGGTGCTAAGTCTGGTCCCACTTCCTTGCTGGGGCAGAGCTTAGCACCGACAACTAGCGACAACTTACAACTACCGCTAGCAGAAGAGTGGAGTAATGAAAATACAGTTTTTTCTCTGGATCTCAGTGAAGACTGTAAAACCAGGAACAGCACTTGTATGCACACGAAAACGCCTTCATTTAAACATTATTACAGCGAGGGTGCACTTCACCGTCATATGCGAACAGGAAGGACATCGTAAATTCCCAAAACTGAATAAATACCACACGTAGCGATGCAACACTGCTTTGTTAACTCAATCATGTTGTAACTAGAATATCCACTGAAAAAAACATTTTTTTCATGACTGTTGTTGTGAACCGGCTACCTATACAGTGACGTACTGACCTTTTACAGTGGCCCCAACTTGGCTCCTCGCCAGTGGAAAAGCAACCCGGTTCATAGGAGAAACAGGATCTGAACCAACTAACCACCAGCTCTATCACCAGCACAGACCTAGCACCCGTTGTGTGGTGGAAAAGGGGTATGCCTAAAACTTGCTGTTTTGACTTTCTCTTCCTTCTCACTTTCTTCTGATTGGCTAACGTCGGGGAGAGTGACAGGAGGCGGAGCCTGCCTCTCCAACAGGTGACTGTAAACATACAAAGTAACTTTGTTGAGTGAAAATTCAAACTTTTCCAGCCTGTGTGAGTCCGATCCATTCACCACCAGAAAGATCCCAGTATATTACACCTGTTACCACCATTGAAACTTTGACCATGTGTAGCATGAACACCCAACACTGTAAAACTGTACTGAAAACATGGAAAAATAGAATAGGTCCTCTTTAGCTAACGACACGAAAACAGAGTATTCAAATGTAACCGTCCTCAAATTTATACCTGAAACACATTCATGCTGTGTGTTTTCTGCGTTGCTTGCCATCATTAATATGTTACCTCACTGTGCCTTAGCTCGTATACTGTGGTTTAATGGTGGAGGAAAAGCACCAGCTGTTTATCTAGATGCACCCAACCAATAATATTGATAATGACAGAAATGCACATTCATTTGCATTTTCTGTAGCTAATTTTTTCTCAATTTGGTTAAAATTTGCATCACATTAGGAGTAAAACCATGACCACTTTTTCAAAATAAAACATACAATTGTGAAAATTGACAATAAAACAAAACATTATGTAACAGTTGGTGTAAAATAAATATTTCTGTGTCAGACGTGACAGATTTTCACAAATAGATTTACAGTAAACTCAGGGACTATATTTTGGTTGGTGTCTGTGACTGTGTTTGATGTGAAGGTGTTCCTGAGTTATGTTTCCCACCATGTTGCTCACGGTTCACAGCTCCTGGTTTCACCTCGTGGTCCTCTCCTCCTCCTCCTCCTCCTCCTCCTCCTCCTCTCTGCTGCTGCATCCTCGGTCGTCCAGTTCAGGGATCCAGCTGCGACTCCTCGCAGCACAACACGGTGTCTGTGTCGTCTCCTTCTGCCGGGGACAGACAGGCAGAGAGTGAGTGCACGGTTTGCTGTGCAGTCCACTTTGAATTAGGGAGTTTTCTGACATGCACTCCACTCGGCGGGGGAGGAGGACGATGTGTTTGTGATGTGGTTCTCTGGAGATGGGGGAGAACTCCGGCCTCGGGCCCGCCCCAGGGTCCCACTCAGCTCCACTGCTCCAGTTTTTACATCTCCACTGTTTTTTCATTTTGCTCTTACTTGCACTGTGACATGTATTTTTCTCATTACTGATGGATTCATAAGCATAACGTCACTCTAGAAATCAAATCTTGGATTAATCATCTCTCTCATTCAGTTGTTTATTCATCTCTCCTGTTAAGATTTTTTAATTAAATGTGTAACCTTACATTTAGAGCTGGGTTTTTTTGCACCATGGACCGGCCTTCAAGGTGTTGCAAATAAATACAGCAAAAATAAAATAACACAATTGGCATAAAAAAACAAATGTTTTCACTTTGCAAAGAAGCTCTCCAAAGACGTTTATTTTCTACTCATTTTTGCCAGTTTGTGGACTTATTTTTTTGGTAACATCTCTGATCATGTGACCGAGACACAGACGAAAGTTAAGTGTGAGAGAATCCGGTTGTTTTTCAAAATAAAATGTCGTTCAGACTCTAATAATCAATACAAAGGAAATAATATTCCGTATTTTCCGGACTATTGAGCGCACCTGTCTATAAGCTGCTATTGAATTTATTCAAACAGTTTCATGTGGTCCACTCTGAGCGGGTCTGATGTGACGAGGCTAAATGTATCGGCGGCACGGAGCTTGCTAGCTTGTAAAAAGCCAACGAGCTTCGTGCCGCCGATACATGAGAAACACCGGTGTTTAAGTTCAAAGCGTCGGAAAAAAGTAGCGACTTATAGTCTGGAAAATACGGTAATTATTCTTTCTCTCCGACCCGGTAACAAATGCCTCATGGACCAGTACCGGGCCCGGTGGTTGGGGACCACTGATTTAGAGAATGGACAGTCGGCATCAAAGAGCCAGAAACATATTTCTTTTTTAAACGACAATAAAAAACTGTATAATCGGTAAAGTGATCTGACATTTTATTATTGTGATTTCACTGCAGAGCTGTTAAATCCTCCGTCCTCCATCTCTCTGCAGCACATGTTGGCTCTATCTCCATCCACCATCTCATCCAAATTTTTCTGTTGCATCCCAAATTAGATGGAAAAATGCTTTTCATTAGAGGAATTTGTGTCCTAGCAGTTATTGACTAGTCAAAGGACTCTAGTCATAGTTTGTTGTTGCTCCCTCTGATGTGTTAAGACCAAACAATGTGATGCAAAAAAAATCATCAAACGAGGCTTTAATAATCTCAAGGTCTGTTCCCAGCTGTAGCTGTTTCCTTGTCAACGTGTTCAGTATGTTGGACCTGCCACCATCCTGACTGCAAAACACTCACTTAAAGCAGAGAGGGAGATTTGTAAATGAAACATTCGCCGAGCCCGGGGCTCTGCAGCAGCCAGAGGAAGGCTCTCGAATGACTGATGAAATGTTTTCAAGATAAGGAGAGGGGGGGAAATCTAGTTGTACCTGTTCAGATTCGGCAGCCGACACCGATCAGAAAACCTGGATAAGATGTCTACATGTCCTACTGTTTGTTTTTGAGGAGCTGAGACGGTGTATTTCTCACAAGCAGTGGAAATGTTCATCTTAAAAAAGTAATTATGTGCAAACAAACATGTAAATATACTCTAACATCTTAAATTTATGAGGCAGGAGATAGACTGTTGGACAAAGCAACAGGGGTGCAGATGTGAGGCCAATGGGGAGGTGAAAAAAATGCAATACTCCCAATGACCACTAGAGGCTGACTCCAAAAAACTGTGGTACAGATGGACTTCAATTTAAAAAATTTCCAGTCATGAAATATTCAGTCAGTGCATTTTTTCCACAAATCCTTCTGATGTCATTAAAGTCAACTCTTCTTCTCAGTCCATCTGAAATCATTGAATCATTAATAGATATTAGGCTTCAAAAAAGGGGAATTCACTGGTGTGGTGTGTTTGATTGACAGGTCTAGTCTCCAATGACAGGCATTGAACTCCAGCCTCCTGCACATTGAGCAGTGTCAGGTTCAAGTATGGTCAAATATGGTCACTTCTGTCTCCAAACAACCAACATGGCGACGTTCAGACCTCCTGCTTTTACTTTGTGTACTCACAGTTCCACTTTATTGCCACCGAGAAGTTTTTTTTCTTCCATGTGTTCGTATTTAAATCGATTCAATTAAATCTTGACTGGTAATAACTAGAAATGTCATCCCTGCCATCCTGAAGTTCTGTCTGTGATTAGATTATGGAAATGCAGTGATAAAATCCTCTCCCTCTCTCCTACAATCCTCTTTTGTACCAACACAACACAATAATAAGATTACAACAGTGTGTGTGTGTGTGTGTGTGTGTGTGTGTGTGTGTGTGTATAGCTGGGCAGCGATGCCCAGATTTTCGAAGGTTGTGTGGTTGAGAAACATGCTGCGCCCACACACACACAGCTTTCATATTTTCTCCTCTTATGGCGTTTTAGTGGTTTCAGCCAGAAACTGAAAACATGGAATTACACAGGAGATCCATTTTACCGTGAAATTCTTTCTTTTTTCTTTTCTTCTCTTTTCTTTCTGCTTCCTCTTAATCCTCTTTGTGCCTCTTTAATAATTTTTCTCATTTTCTCGTCTTCTCCATCCTTGTTTGCAACAACAGAGGAGACGGAGAAAAGAAGTACAGAGCTGGAAGTACAAAGAAAAAACAAAGGATCTGTGGAGAAGTGGCAGTGATGGGAGCAGCTGTTGAAGTAGTAGATGAAGTACAAATGAAGCTATAGTAACATTACAGTAAAGGGAAGAGTAGCTGCAGAAAACAGAGTGGTGTTGATGTGTTTGAAATGTTATTAGTGGCAGTTGCAGTACTGTATGTGTAGAGTGGGAGTAGTAGTTGGAGTAGTCGTAGTACTTGTCGTAAACTTAGCAGTCTATATTGTGGCGTACGGAGGCCATGTTGAAGCCAATAATGTAATAACAGCTGATAACGTAATAAATTTGCCCTTTTTGAAATGTAATAGTCCAATAATGTAATAAAAGTCCTGAACCGATAATAATTTTTGGCCAATAACGTACCGTATTTTCCGGACTATTGAGCACTCCTGTCTATAAGCCGCTATTGAATTTATTCCAACAGTTTCATGTGGTCCACTCTGACCGGGTCTGATGTGACGAGGCTAAATGTATCGGCAGCACGGAGCTTGCTAGCTTGTAAAAAGCTAACGAGCTTCGTGCCGCCGATACATGAGCCACACCGGTGTTTAAGCTGCAAGGTTCAAAGCGTCGGAAAAAAGTAGCAGCTTATAGTCCAGAAAATACGGTAATAATTTGTTACGTTATTGGCCTGGTAAAAGAAAAAACTTTGCAAATGTAATAACTGAACCAATAATGTTATAAATCATTACGTTATTGGCCAACAGTTATTACATTATCAGTTCAGGACTTTTATTACGTTATTGGTTTATCGCATTTCAAAAAGGGCAAATTTATTACATTATCAGTTGTTATTACATTATTGGCTTCAACAGGCCTCTACCACTCAAGAAACTACTTTGCATTTAAATAAAAAGCTTTTGTCTTATATCTGACAGATAATGTACTTTAATACTTGAAGGAAGGAAGAGGAAGTCCAAATACTTTAGAGTTTGCATACCACCATTTTTACCATGAAAAAAAAAGAATTAAAATGGTTCTTAAAATGATCCTTTAACATTAGCTCTGTTGCATTTTGGCAGGGAGTTTACAGTACTCATGTCTGTGTCTATTATTTGATTCAGTCGTCCACTAAAATCCATTTAAATTTAAAAAAAGTTGCTTTTTGGGGCAAATATTGTTATGCGATTAAAATGTGATTAATTGAGATTAATTAATTACAAAGCTTCTAATTAATTAGAGTAATTTTTAATCAAGTCTCACCCCTACTAATAATGCTACTACTGTAAGTAATGATACACCAATCTTAAAGTACTTATTAATAAAAGTAGGAGTAGCTGTGTGACAGTAGGAGTAACAGTGGTGATAGTACCTGGTAGTTTGAGAGTAAAACACTCTCCTATTGTTTAGTACTGAGTCTCATCTTGCATGTAAATCCTCTAAGAGGCTCTTATAGACAGTCAGTAGTATATTGATCCGTGCTCCTCCACCTCCCCTCAGACTCCAGCTCCTTCCTCCTCCTCCTGCTCCTTCGGTGGCAGACTGAGCTGTAAAAATCAATGGGGAAAACGTCCTGAAACAGCCGATCTCGAAGCCATCTGGCCCCGGTCGTCCTCAGAGAGCGGCGGCGTGTCCCCGGAGATGAGACTCACAGAAGAAGCTGACACACAGAGAGCGAGGGGGAGACGGCGAGAGGACGCACACAACAACACAAAGCAAGTGTTAACTCAGTCAACTCGCAGTATGGGCTACACATCATGTGGCTGTTACATAAGAGAGAGACAGGTGGAGGCTTTTTTTTTTTAAGCTTCTTCAACATCTCAGGCCGGAGGTGGAGCAGCTTCAGCGTTTTAGACCTTTAATAACATCACCTCCATCCTGCTTTTTCCACCGATGCTACAACAATGTGCCAGGTTACTCTCCAGGTTTTGTCAAAATTAGACCAGTGTCGCTGGGACACATCACATTTGATTTTCAAATTTTGACCTTTAATTATTGCACCCCTCGTTAAACCAATTAATGTAATTAGTAAGAGCAGCGAGATGTGCGCCGCAGTTTGTGTCACGCTAATGGTGTCGGAGGCTGGCGGTGGAGGTGGGCTTGAAACAGAGTAGGTGTGATCCTTAAAAGTAGAAAGGTAGTGATCATTAAACTATCCAACAAAATGGTTAACTGGAGAATTAAAGAGAAAATTAAAGGAAAATGCAGTGAAAGGTAAACAGCAGGAGGATGAAAATATCAGAGCAGGTGAAGCAGGAAAGAAGCATGTGAGCTATTGATCTTATAGGAATCTATCTACGCTCCTTTAATACGACTCGGGATCCCATCAAACATTTTCACAGCTTGGAAATCATCAGCAAACCAAACTGGGAACCTCCCTGAACCCTGAGGACATGTTAGTGCTGAATAAAAAGTCAGTGGTCATATATAATACATCTGTCATCAATAAACACACAGGTACATCCAAACCAGCAGTAATTCATATTTAATGAAGGATGAGACCCTGCGTCCATATCTGTGGACATTATATTTTAGATTTTCTACAATGTATACTTCATGTTTCTTAACAAAAAGCAGTCGTCCTTGTTTGTGGACACTATATCTAATCCTATTGTCTTTGTTCGTGGACGTGCTGCTACTATTACTACTCTCTGTTCAAAGACAGTGCTTAGTTTTTGGACTTATTGGGAGCTAATAATCCCAAAGAGCTAGGAGACATTTCAGGATGTTAAACCTCTATATTTACAGAATGAACCAATCAGAATGAAAGGAACAGTAAATACATACATGCACAAGTTGATGGCTGTAATACTGAGAGGTCATGAGAAAAAATTTCAAGCAGATTTGAACATTTATGAAAGTTTTTGTATGATAGTCCTGGTTCCAGCTGAACTCACCATGTGTACCATGCTGAGCCCATATGATGTCAGAGCAGTTCAACCAATCACAACAATCTGAAATGCTCTGACATCATGTGTGCTCATTAGCTTCCATGACATCTTCCATGACGAGGGACTTTTGAATATCTTAGCTGTATGAGCTATTTACCGTATTTTCCGGACTATAAGCTGCTACTTGAGAAGAAATCAGATTATTTTAAGGCGAACTGTTATTTTGCATCTGGTGCAACATTTAAAGCATCAGGACAGAGCAGCATAATCTTAGGGCTTAGTAACACCAGCATTTTGGACCAAATCTGTTCATTTTTAATAAGATTTTGGGTGTTGCATTATATTTTCTCAGACAAAGAAAGTATCTTGAATCAACTGGGGTGATGGTGTTAACTGAGTGGAGCAAAGTCCAGTCTAAAATGGGTCCATAGAGTCCAAGACAGGTCACCATATCCTACAGTATTGTCATGACAAGGTGCAGTTTACCCAGAGGAAGTACCGTATTTTCTGGACTATAAGCCGCTACTTTTTTCCGACGCTTTGAACTTAAACACCGGTGTGGCTCATGTATCGGCGGCATGAAGCTCGTTAGCTTTTTACGAGCTAGCAAGTTCCGTGCCACCGATACATTTAGCCTCGTCACATCAGACCCGGTCAGAGTGGACCACATGAAACTGTTGGAATACATTCAATAGCAGCTTATAGACAGGTGCACTCAATACTCCGGAAAATACGGTAGTTTTCCCATGAATCATTCTTTTATTCACTTAAAAGCTTAGTTTTGTATTAATATCAGATCATTTCATTTAAAAGTTCTCTAAATCCATCTTCCCTGCTGCCCAGACTCCCCCTCTGTCCTGCAGGTTGTTTCAGAAACTATTTACATAAAATTTGCACTATTCATGTCCTCCTCGTCCACTTTGCTGAAGGTGTGGCCCCAGGTTCAGGTCCAGCCAATCCGACGACTGTCTAATGAATAATGGAAACTTCCTTACACCTCACTCATCTTCACCGCAGCTAATGGCTGCAGCTGGAGACGTAACGACGACCCGGACACAGCGGGAAGGACTTGGAGTCTGGACCTGAACGGGAGAGTCCTGATAACACACACAGTGAGACTTTAACAGGATGTTAGCGTCACATGTCGATACCTGGAGAGAGGATCATGTGTAAAACTTTTATCCTGTAGGAGGAAATGTAAAAACCTTACAGCTGCTGAACAGACAGCGCTCGTCCAGTGACCTGCTTTGCATGTCACCCTGACCAGCTGCACCAGTTTGCACTGACTGGAGCACGATTTGATTTGACTTCCTGATGTGGGACGTCTGTTAAACTCCTCGTTCTTAACTTAAAAATATCTAAAAGAAAACAGACTACAATCAATGTCTACATTTTTAAGATTTGTCTAACTTCTGGAGGGAAGTAAAACAATCTTATTCCAACATATTTGAATGTTTTTTTTATTGTCTTTCATGACGTGTCTCACTATTTGACAGAATTAAGGTCAGTGAACTGCCATTTAATGTGAGTTAATTAACCAATTTTTCACTATAAATGACCAAAATACTATAATTTATAGTTTGTTCAGTGTTTATCTACTAGAAATGTACCAAATATTGACTGTGTGCCCATTACACACCATAAATTAGCCAATTTATAACAACAAAGAAGCAATATTTCTTTTGGTATTTGTACATTTTACAACTTTAAAGAGGTGACTGTACTCACAAGTCACTGTATTGTGTATTTGTAGAAAAAAAAATAGAAAAAAATACAACTTTATTGTCATTGGATTAAAAACAATGAAAGTTTCTTCATGATTGCAGTGCAAAATATACAACGATTTAAATAAAAAATACAGTTAAAGATAAGAAATCAAAACATTTAAAAATGTATTATAACAGAGTGTCATCAGCAAACAAGATGATTTTTTAAATGAAAATAGTACAAAATAGCATCACAGTGGAAATACATGTGAAAATGACAGTGCACAATAGAAGTTTTAATAGTATCTTATCTGGTTTTCAAAGTAGTGACTTGTCATCACAGCAGTGTCTAATATCAGCTGCTTCTGTGTATTTCAGGAGACTTTTTGAAGCACTTATAGAAAAGTACTTCACAGTGAGATCTGTAAATAATCTCTGCTCATTGGGGCTGTTTGTTTGTTCAGTGGCATTTGGCAACAGTGGGAGTTACAGTCTGGAGGATATATATTTATAGTGTGGCAACAAGAAAATGCTGACAACTGTGGATTTAGTTGTACTCTCCAAATAAATAAAAACAGACAGAAGAGGAAGGGGGGGTGAGGTAAACTCTTGTAAACCGAACAGGTGGGCGGATCGAGCCGAGCTCTTCCCTCCACTGCATCCCTGCTCTCCGTGCAGACGTCCCCACATGAAAACCACATGGAGGAGTCTCTGTGGTGGAGCCGTCACACCTCGCAACAAAACAACAACCAGCACTTTATCTCCATCGCTGCTGCTGCTTGTGATGCTCAGCTGTTTGTTTCACTGAGCTGTTTACGTCTTTTTGCTGCTTCCCTCCTCACAGCAGCAGCAGCAGCAGCAGCAGCAGCAGCAGCTCGTGGTTTCTCTCCTCTCTGCCTGTGCAGCCTGTAATGACTGAGAGAGGAATGCTGCTGGTTTTATATAGGCCTCTAAAAATAACTCACCCCCTCACTGCCATCTACAACCAGACTGACAGACTCCCGCAGCCAGTAGCGTGCGCGCTTCCCCGAAAGCTCCGCCCACTCCCTCTGTCTCAGCGCCTCCTTAATTGGACGCCAGTTACATCATCAACCCTATTTACCTTATTAGGTCACGCATGAAATTGATTGACAGGTGGCTCCTCCCCTGCCTCCCTCCCCTCGCTCGCCGGTCGCCTGGATTGCAGCGGGGTCCAGTTTGCTGCTGCTGGAGGAGCAAACCTGGCAACCTGGCAGCTTGTGCGGAGACCGACTGGCAAATCTGGCAATGCGGAAATAGATCTGGCACCCTCGAGCCCGGACTAGAGGAGAGAGGCGTGACAGAGCGAGCAGAGAGGAGAAGGGGATTGCACTGACAAAGATAAAATAACCAACACTTTCTTTCCTCTTAAGCTTTTTTTTCTTTTTTTTAATTAAAGTGCTCAGGTGCGCTCATCTGCACCAGCTGGGTTTTTTTTTTACTCCAGCATTTTGTTTCTTAATTTATCAAGTCTGAGAAAAGAAGAAGAAGAAGAAGTGCGTTTAAATCGTTTGGATTCCGGACTTCTTTACTGACTTCTTTTTTTGCATCAAGCATGGATGTGTTGGCGAATTACAGTATTTTCCAGGAACTCCAACTCGTTCATGACACTGGTTATTTCTCCGCGATGCCTTCCCTGGAGGAGAACTGGCAGCAGGTCAGAGATGATGCGTTTTCTCTTCTTTCTTTTAAAAGGGTTTCAAACTGAGGGGGGAAACATCATGTGTTCGCCTGGTGATGTTTTCTGTGTGTTTTGGGGTGTTTTTGTGCATCAGCGGTGCGCTCCGGAGCGGCAGCGAGAGCCCCGTGTAGTTGCGTCTTTTTTTTTTTTCCCCTTCTTCTCGCTCACATGGAGCACGGCGAGGTCCGCTGACAGGAGAAAACACACGCACGCACACACACACGGGGAGAGGGGCGAGGAGGGGGGAGGAGAAGGGGGAGGATACGGAGAGCTTTTACGCACTAGAGGCACTAATGGACAAGCAGCGTTTCGGAAAAGAAAATGCGTAAAAACGCTCCAATTTATGCACTATTAACGAATAGTTTTCTCTTTAATGCACCTTTATCACACTTCAGGCGTAATTAAACTCTTTAATCGTTAATTTAAAAGCAGGAGAGTGGAGATATTGCTCTGAATTTCCTCGTGAAGATGTTTAAATTAACCTAAAAATGATATCTTAAATCGAAAAAGCTGATGGATAAAACTCTAAACGCTGGAAATGTTGCTTCCCTTTTAGGTTTTGGAGATAATGGGGTTTTTAGCAGGCATGTGGGAGAGCACGTTTGTCTGATGTCGGTCGGATTCTGCTGTTTCACCATCTAAAAGTTACTTATTACGTGGCTTTAATAGCAAAATTAAACGTTCAAGGAGCTTCTGGTGTTTAAATCCAACCATCTTTGCATTATATGTGTTGCATGGGATAGACTGAGGTTGTGGTTCAGACTCCAAGTGAGAGCGGATTGAAGGTGAAAGTGAAGTGATTTGGTTTTTTTTCGCTCTGAGCTGCTGAAGCAGAATTTATAAGTATTTGAATCCTGGAGCGTGATGCTGTTTTTAGTGTGACTGATGTGATCGATACACCAGTCTGTCAGCCTGATACATTTGGATTATCTCACTCACGTCCACACACACAGCCCGGAGAAGATGGACACATGCCTAATGGCGAGAGACTTGTTCTTAAATAATATATCCACATCTGCCACTGTTTGTTTGCAGATAATCCTGCTGAATTATGCATCTTTGCACAAATATCGACCACATAACAGATACTGCACGAGAGCCCACATCACCTTTTTATTCAACATGTAAAACCTATGGGAGGAGAAAAGTTGATTTTCAACATATTAAGCTCATGTGATGGAGTGTTTTGATCTTTTCTTGGAGGGAAACAGCAGAAATGTCACTTAGTTATTTACTTAATATTCAAAATGGTAACATAGTCTACCTGCTTTGAGATAATCAGATTGAAGCTGTTAATTGGAAACCATCCTCATCCTCATGTGTGGATGTGTTCACGTGCTTGATGTTCAGGAAACCACTTCTCATGACTCACAGGACACCAGATCCACTTGGATGATGCTGAGTTTGTCCATTGTGTTTGTATTTGAGGGGGTTGAACCATGTGTGTGTTTATTCCTGCAGTGCTGAATGAAGCCCTGACTGTTTTTTTTTTTTCTTCCCTCCCTGACTGTCTTACTGACACCAATTCACACGTCTCATCCTATTTTTAGTGCAAACAGCACATAGCTTCATCCCCTGTAACCCATTTTTCCCCCCCGTCTGTTATCATATTGTTAATTGATTTTGGATGTTTCAGGAATAAAACTAATTAGGGCTTTAGTCTGGTGGGTTGCAGCAGTGTTCAGTCCTGTTGGATGGTCAGGAAACAGTTTATTGTGGAGACGTGAGTCATTGATTCCTCGTGTATAAATCATGAGATAAATAAAAATAAAAAGTTTCTCATTCTAAGACACATAACTTTCGAAATGGCATAAATAACTTGAAACAATGGACATGAAAATACAGGAAGTGAACCACAAATTAACAGCTAGTAAAGTTGGCTATCCCACACGAGAACAACTAACGCTGCCCCCTGGTGGACAGGTTTCTCAGCTCACATAATTGCACTTGAATGAAATTAGCTACTTTTAAAATTAACATACTTTGGTCTGTACTCTCATAACATATTGAAGCATCCTGGTTATTAAATATTCAACCCTCTTTAAATCACCCCCCACTTCTGATTGGCTAGTTTGCTCTGAGTTACTCTCCTCTCACCAATCAGGAAAAACGTGTTAATTACTCCCTGGATGAGAAACATTTTAGCTGCTCAAGATCTGTCACCTTGGCAACAGTGGTTACCGGGTGTTCAACAAAGTCCTTACATCACATTTAAAGTTGCTTTATACACACATAAGTGGATTTAAATCTCTTTATTTAATGATATTAAAAATGAATCAAATAACATGTAATGTGAGCAGAGGTGTTTATGGTGAGAAATCCCAGATAATTACACAGCAACAGCTAACAGCTTAGAAATCATTTACAGAGGAGTGATGTGTGTGTGTGTGTGCAGCATCCTGGACAGATCTCTGCACTGGATGTTAGATTATTCCTCTAATGTGTGTGAACCCATTGAGTTTGTGAATGCAACAATAAAAAATATGTAAATTTTTAGTCATACAAACAGCCACGTGAGGTTATGGATTCACCTCAGGGGGCGTTTTGGATGTAAACTCAGCGATTCAGGGATGGACGGCCAAAATAAAAAATAAAAAACTGGGGAAGAAGACGTGTTTTGTCAAATTTATCTGCACTGGCGGCGACACAGTCTCAGACACACACACACACACACACACAGAGAGCAGACACACCCACATTTTTTCCACTCTTGTTCCTTCTGTTTCTCTCTATCCCCTCAGTCACTCCATCACACACACACACACACACACACACACACACGCTTGGCTGGCATGCACTAACACACAGTAACACACACACACACATACACACACACACACAAACACACTGACGGACCACAGAAATAT
>OOFC01042419.1:0-39214 GCA_900323345.1 Pseudochromis fuscus
GCAGAGACGACGCAGAGCGAGCGACCACGCTGTGAGCTCACCAGGACTTTCCAGAGACTTCAGCTCTGTCTCAACACCCGAGGACCCCGGTCGGTGTAACATTTCACCACGTAATTAGATTACTAATGTAGTGTGAAATGAAATTGAGGGAGGTGCATTTCGCCTAAAAAAACCAGGCGTTCGTTCTTCGAGGTCACTCATGTTTTTTTTTTTTGATAAGATGCCAGTAATGTCCATGGTTTCCGTCACGGGGCGGTATCACAATGGTGTCACATGTGCTGCCTCCAAGGTCTCCTGCACTTGCCAGTAAAAACAAGTGCCGTCTAATTGCTTTCTCCTACCTCCCCCTCCATCCTCCGTCCATCTCAAAGGTGCTCTCACACTCACTCCAAGGTTGCTTCAGAATAAAACAATTACACACAGAGCACAGACACAGGTTGTCGTTCCTCTGTGACCTCTGGAGCACTCACAATAGCTTCCAGCTGCCTCTCTGGGACTCTTAGGGAATATTTTTTAAACCTGAGTCACCTCGGTAATAGCCGTACAGTTGATTAGCAAGGTCTCATTCCAGAGGTGAGAGATAATTGTCCCCACCTTGAGGCTCCGATAAATTTTGTGTTTATGCTGCACGCTGAAAAATAAAAACTTCATTACAGCAAATGTAACAGATATTTAACGCTTTGAATTAGATTAGCTCCACTTTTTGTTAAATTAGAAGAGTTTTTTTTTTTCTTCTGCAGACGGTCACTAGAGTGTTTTTGACGAGACCTGGAACAAACCGTGATTTTTGACAATGGATTAATGTTATAAATCATTTATCAAGCAAAAAAAGACTCATTTTTCTTTACTTTATGCTTTTCAAATTGGCAGATTTGCTGCATTTTTTCTGTCTCTTTTGGGTTTCAGACTGTTGGCTGATGAAAAGCAACCTGATGTAACACGACAGCTGAGCTCAACGTTTCACTTCAGACCTTGGAAATAACAATTTGACAAAAAACAAAAACTGGTATAGCGATTGTCTTTTGTCTTGAGAGTTTTCCTAGATGGTTTTATTGTTATTGTGTTTAATGGTCACACAGAAACAACTTGGCGACTGCAGATGAAAGCCATGAGATGTGGCATGTGGATGCTGTTTTGTCATTCTTCTCCATTAACTGACTTTTTGTCAATCAAAAGATTTCAGATTTCAGATCATTTATAAAAGTTGTAGTTTGATTTTGTGTTTGTGATTTAACCATCAACAGCAAACTTTTATATACAGTTAATCAAGTCATTTCTCTCTCCACAGCCTCAGAAATGTGAACATTTGTGGGTTTTCTTAACGTCATGAAGTAATTACATTTGGATTGTGAACTTTAAGTCAAACAAAACATTTGAAAATGCCAATCCATGCTCACAGAAATTAGTATTTCCTGCCCATTTTCTGACATTTTATAGGCAAAATGATGAATTTATTATTCAATAAAGATCACCAGACCAATAAAACATTGGAAATATTTCATCCTTTAGTGGGTGGTGAATTATGGGTATTGGCATTTAAAATGAAATATTTGTGTTAGTATTAAAAACTTGGACAAATAAACTGAGTGTACAGCAAAATGTGAGGTTATTTTTCATGTTTCTTCAGGCTTCCCTGCAAGACGTATAAAAATTATGAGAAAAGTTGTAGATAAACAAATAAATTGAATTTGCTGTGAGTCAGAGAACTGGTGAATGACTAAAGCAGAGCCTCAGCTGTGGACCCCTGTGGGTGCATGTGTGGATATTTGCAGGTGGTTTAAATGGCACATAATGTATTTTTCTTCAGGAAGGAGATTTTGAGGCTTGGAAACCATTTCCACATCATATGTCAGGTCCACGAGACCTGCGCGTCATGTCTGTAAATCTCCTCCTGCTTCCCTCCAAACTCTTGTGGAAGTGTTGAACTGAAGTCATCCCGTGCCTCGTACACAGACGGGAAGTGTCCTAATTTCCGCCACCATTACCGAAACATGTATTTTAGTTATAATTGCTGCGTTTCTGGTGCGTGCGTGCACTATCACGCTCTGTGTAGGATGCAGAAGAGAACATCTGGTGACAATCAGGAGTATCGGTCTTGACAGCGTAACTGTCAGCACGCATCTCCTGCAACAAACCATCTTACTGGCTGTTCTGTTACGTTACCCAGAGGCCATTTCTTTGTTTCCCCCCCTGTGTGGTTCGCCAGGAGCTTGTTTGTACAGATGACTCTCTGATCGCACGTTTCTCACGGGGGATAATAAGACCTCGACCCTGATAGTGCACTCTGCCAGGCAGTTGTGTGTGTTTAAGTGTGTATGTGGTTACAAGAATATTATTTTTAAGAGTTCGGCTGCAAAACCTACACAACTGAAGGCATGTGGACTTGGCCTAAATTTGTCTTGACTGTTGACTGTTTATTTCTGACTCTACAGCAAGGGTGGGCAATTATTTTTCCACAGGGGGGGCACATAAGACAACCAGATTGTTGTTTTATGTTGTTGTTCCTCGATTTTTCCACTGAAGATGTTAAACACTTATTCTCACCATATTTCCAAAATTAGCAAAAATCTGACTCAGTTTGATGCAAAGAATATGAATATAATACAATATGACTCAAAAAAACAGGAATATTTGAAGTGTGTATTGGCAAACGTGCAAATGGCATCACTGTGAGACAAAAATGAAAATTCCATCATTGTTTCCTAAATGGCCTCTTTTAAGGTTTCAATTACTATGAATAAAATATTCTTCTTCCATCACTCTTGGTTTTATTGGATTGTTAAAAGATTCCCATTTTTTGTGTCACCTTGTATATGCCTCATCCTCCCATCTTTGGATAAATATCTGCATTTGTTTGTGTGTGTCTCAAGGTGATGGTTCAGCTTGTACTCAACATAGTCACATATTAAATGCAAAAAAATACTCTGCAGACCACGACTTATACATCATCATCATCAACATCATGCTTTTAGTGCTCACTGGTAGCAGGTGACCCCATCATGTTCTTCTGTCACCTGAGTTACAAAATGAAAATCCCTACTCATGATGCTGCAACCTCAGATATTTTTTTATGTTAGTCCACTTCCACAGAAGGAAGCTACACACATACCACAAAGGCTTTGCAAAAGCTAATTTACATTATTTTATTTATGTATTTATTCTTAGCCTCTTTAGTAAAATGGTGGACAAGACAGAACCACAGACTGTATATAGAAAAGCAGCTGGGTCTCAAAAATCAGGCCAATGTGTAAGTGAAAAAAGTGCAATACTCCTGATGGCCACTGGAGGCTGGCTCAAAAAAACTCTGGCTCCAATGGACTTCTAATTAAAAATCATTAACTTTTGGATGTCCACTACAACATTAAACAACAAACATATGTGGTTTAAAACTGAGTTTGTCTGCCCAGCACTGCAAAGTTTATGTGTTTGTTTCTTTAAGGTGTAAAACCTCCAAGTAATTTATGACCTCAAAGAGGAGAAAAATGATTTCATTTTGTTGAATAAATTACACTTGTAAAAATATATACGTTTTGAGCAATCTGTGCACAAAGGTTTTCTCTTTCCTCAATGAGCATCGGTCCTTTGCCAAGCCAGCGTTCTTCCTCTGTGGTACACCGTATAGCGCTGCAGCAGCCCCACATTTCCATGTCAGGGGAAGAGAAAACATTATTTTTGTTGTGATCACACTGAGCGCTAACCAAACTGATCATTTTTCAATAAGTGATGGTTACATGACTGCTAATAGAAAGTTAGGATTTCTCCAGCTGGGATGAATTTATACCGTTTTTGTTTGTGTTTCTCTAAGTGACATATACAGTTTCTTTACATATGTTAAATATATTGATGGCCGCTCTGTAGGTGGGAGCTTATTCAGCTCGGTGTTACAGATGGTCTGCAGTTTATAGGCATGTGGCAGCACGACTGTACAGCTCTGTCCCCTCCTGAAACATTACAAAGATCGCCGTGGTGCTGCGCTTTAGTTTTAACCTCTGTGAAAACATTTTCCAACGCAGAAATCCGAGCTAAACCAAATACCACCATTACTTTAAAACTGGAAATTATGTATGGACAGGAAATACTGAGTGACATTTTGCAAGATTCCTGAGTTAGCATAAAACTCAACCCCAGTTTTAACGCATTAATTGGTCATTTAAGAAAAAAGGTAAATGACATGTTAGCAGCATATAGAAAGGCTCCATAAAGAAAACAGTGAAAAACACTGCACCTGAGTTTTAACAGCTCTACTCATAGTGAACCACAGGAAAACAGCACTCCAAGGATATGGACAGCGGTGCGTTCAGAAACAGGTCTGAAGATGTGGGTTCGAACTGAATGAGTGATGGATCTCACCTTTCCTGCAGGTTTAAAATAAAAATATTTTATTTCAAATTTACCCCACGGAGAGGTTTTATAATATTAAGTTCCCACAGAAAATATAGATTTTGGCACCTGTTTGGACAGATATACAGTCACATGAACATTAATGACAGCTGGTGATTTACATGGATGAAGACAGACCACCCTGATCCTCATAAACAGATAAATTTAAACATAAAATGGTTTTAAAGCTGAGATGCCAAGGCCTTTTTTTGAATGCCCTTTTTGTTTGTACTGGTCAGTGCATGAAAAAGATACTCAGGGGGTTTGAAATGCATGCATGTGTTATATGTTGGGTCACCACAAGTTGTTTTTATTGTTTTTACACCATAGACCGGTTTAATGTCGGCATTATTTTCACAGACTGGCCTTCAAGGTGTGGTAGATAAATACAGCAAAAATAAAATAACACGACCGGCATACATGTTAAGTTACCTTTTTCCCTTTGCAAAGAAGCTCTCCCAAGATGTTTATTTTTTGGTCATTTTCAGTAGGTTGCGGGCTTATTTTTTGGCTCACGTATCTGATCCATTATACATGATATGAGTCAAGTGTATAGACATGTCAAGAGTCACAGGCAAAAGTTAAGTTGGAGTCGATTTTTTCAAAATAAAATGTCTTTCAGGCTCTAATCAGTACAACGGAAATTATATTTTTATTTATTCTTTCTGTGCAGCCCGGTAACAACTGCCTCACGGACTGGTACCGGTCCTGGCCCGGTGGTTGCGGAGAACTGTTATATATCATGTACTCATATAAACAAATGTCTGCTACATTCAAGCTTGACAACTAAGGGCGTAACGCCCTTTAAGCCTATGAGTGCCAGGTAAAGCATTTTAGTCATTGGTTTCAGTCATTGGTTTGTCAGAGCTGAAGAGGGGAGTGAAATTATAACTAATAACTAACAATAAAGGGTCTACCCTTCAATTCCTTAAAACTTGCGACGGACTGGTGTGATGTCCCCTCCACCTGTGACTGGTTTAGTAGATTCAAATAATAAACCTGTCTGTGCCAGCAGTTGGGTTTTAAAAATGAGGCCAATGTGTCAGTGGAAATACTCCCAATGGCCATTAGATGCTGGCTCCAGTTGACTTCAATTGCAAAAATGAAATTTTCAATCACGACATTCTCTGTCAATACATTTTTTCCACAAGTCATTTTGATGTCATGAGCTGAAGTCAACTCTCCTACTCAGTGATCTGGTGACCATCTGAAAATCATTTCACCATTAAGTAGATATTAGGCTTCAAAAAGAGGAATTAGTTTGATTGACAGGTCTGGTCTCCAATCAGACCAGACATGAACTCGAGTATTATACACACAGGAAAGTGCCCTCAGGTTCAAGGGTCAGACCTGCCTCCTTACTCCTTACTTCATCTCCAAATATGGTCACTTCTGGCTTCAAAAAAGCACTGTGGCGACATAGCTTCATCCATTTTATATACAGTCTCTGGTTTTATGCTTCTTCTTGTTTGTCTCTTCCTGTATTATTCCGGCTGTAGCCATAAAACTGCTGATGTGAAAACTCACTGAATGCATCACACAATCAGATGTTAAATATCTCTCCAACAACAAGGTGGTCCTACCCCATGTGGCCAGATGAGGGCGTTGCAACAATCCCAAATACACTTTAGTTTGGTTTTAACTATCAGACCATCATCTGAGCTCTCGATAATGCATTTTGACGTCGGAGTCAGGACAGTCACGATGACAGACCATTACTGAGGAAGTGGTGAGCTGTGGAAGCAACGTGACGTGCAACAAGGACTCAGCAAACAACAACGAGATGGAATCCATATGCATCCAAAGGTCTTCACAGTCAAAAAACACTTTCCTCTCCCAGCGATGGGCGTAGCTGTGGGTTCAAATTCCATACGTGTAGCAGATCACTCGCAGTGTTTGGCTTTCCCTCCAGACTCTGCTATTTCTGTGATTTCCTTATGACGCCTCAGTAGAGAGGGACACTAAATCTGTTTGCACTGGCTGCGTCCACAGTATGTTACACATGTTTCATCTTCTCTTAGATAAAACCACAACGTTTAACTCCCCTCCACGTCGGCATCGAAAAGTGTCAGTTTTCACTCTTTCATTTGTATCTCTGTAGAAAGGTTGAAAATCTAAACACCGTGCACATGATGATGGAGAAATTACTGAATGGGCCTGTTGGACAAATATCCAGAGGCACAAAGGGTTTGGGGCTCATAGCAAGAAGATTTCAAAAAATGGAAATTCAACTAAAGGACCATGGATAGCAGCATTAAAGACTACAAAGACAATATAACCAACTACAAAGTGATGCAAACGGTTACAAAGAGAATGTAAGATGACTGAAAAGTGATGCAGAATGACCACAAAGTGTAATAAAAACAAAAACATACAAAATGAGGCAGTCCACACTCAGTTTCATGCATTTCAGGTGATCAGATCACAAGTGGATCTTATTCACATCTGTATCAAACATGTGTCTCCAAACCGTCCTGCTGACCACCTGTGTTCTGATGTTTCTACACAGTTATCATATCACAACAATTTATATTTCCCCGGTGTGGGATAAATACAGTTTATATTACCTCTTAACACCAGAGCAGCACCAGCTTTTGTAAACAATTTGCGAGGAGGAAGCAAAATGATTCATGAACACGTACGACTGTTCCAACTGTTTCTGGTGATAGGACCAAAGTGTTGAAAAGTGAGTCTTTTTTTCTGTCACGTTCTGCAACTGCAACTTTATTTATAATGCACTTTACAAACAACCAAGTTGACCAAAGTGCTACAAAGTAAAACAATAAAAACAATAAAAACAACACAGAAAATTTAAAATAATAAAACAAATTAAAATACCAGCAGTTAAATAAAATCTGTTTATGAAATAAAAGAAAGTATAGCTGCATTTCCACTGGTGCCGCCTCACTTCACCTCGCCCCGGATCGGCCCGCCTCAGTTGCCTTACCATTGCCGAGGATAGTTGTTCCTCTGTGTAGCTGGCTGCTTCTTCCATGTAGCCGGTCATCAGGTGAAGGAGGAGGAAGTTGATGAAGTAATCTGCAGATTTCTACTGTTGTGGTGTCACAAAAAGCAGCTTGAAGATTGTTTCAGGTGAGAAATGAATTGTTTTTACTTCAAATATGTTGTTATTCATCAAGTTAGAGCCAGGTTAAAAACTTACTCCGAAGTATTCGGAGATATGAGCTCTGGCTACAACCTCCATCAGCTGTTCGACCGACCGGTCGCTCAGAGCTCATGTTTTTTTCAGCTGAAGTTTTTAAATAAAATTTTAACGTTGCAATGAAACGATGTTATTGTACATTAAACTGATCTATTTAGTGTTTTTTCCCACATAGTACAAACTTGTTCTTCTGACTATATTGCAGACTGTCTGCTTGTGGGTACATATGCTTTCACGCCGCAGTGATGACACAATGACGCAGTGACGACACATTGACGCAGTGACGATTCCGACCAATAAGATTTTAGTATCTGCTCGTACCTTGGAGCTGCCACCCCAAAAGCCTGGTCCCCTCTGAGGCTGGTCTTTGGGACAGTCAGGAGGAGCTGGTCAGCCAACCTGGGACCGGGATGGAGAGTAAGGTTGGAGGAGCTCAGGGAGGTACAGCGGGGCAGCATCCTTCAAAAATTTAAAAACAAATAAAAGCAACTTAAAATGGATCCTCAAGTGAACAGGCAACCGGTGATGGGAAGATATAATCTGGGTAACCTCACCTGAAGCAGCCAAATCTGTACAGGGCTGATGACAACAAGAAACATAACAAAGCAGATGCAAAACTACAAAGAGAAACAAAATGATCAGAAAATGATGTGAAATGACCAATATAAGACTTAAAACAATCACACAGAGATGACAACAATGTGAGGCAAAACTACTATAAAGAGATACAAACAACACAAAGACCAAAAAACAACCACAAAAGATGCTTAAAATGAGATGTGAAATTCCCACAAAGAAATGAAAAATGATTCATGAAAACACAATGACTACAAGGAGACAACCACAAACAGATACAAATAAATAAATTACTACAAGAAGATATAAAACAACTACAAAGTGACGCACAATATCCACAAAGAGACATGAGAACAATTTATGCTGCTGTTTTCAGGTTCACTTCTTGACATGTATGAACTCTATATAATTTAAGCTGCTAATGAAAGAAGGAGACATATTCACTGTTAATTTTCTTAGTTGCTTTACTATCAAACACAGTCAGATTTCCTATAAAGCAGGCAATAAAACCTTCATTACTCATTAGCGATTTAAAATAAACAATTACCAGAATAATGCTCTTTATGTACTGCATCACTAAAAAAAATTTACAAGAACAACAATTATTTAAGTGATATACATAAAAATGTAATTTGTGAGAAAATAAAACCCTTAAAGTCTGAAACTGAGGAGCCTTTATGAGAAATGATGACTTCATAACACATAAAGCCTGGAGCTGTCGTATAATTTGGAAAATGTGTTTAAATTCACGACTGCTTTAACAACACGCTTCAAGCCGCTGGGCCTTCGCCGACAAAGCCATTGCATCGCCTTCAAACTAATGGGGTCAAATTGTCTTTGGATTCTGATCCAGGGTCTGCTTTGCAATTTCCTCAGTAATATTTTAGGTGAGGGGTTACAGCAGAAAACACTGATTCCCAGTCAGGACGTCCAGAGAACCAGGGACGACGTCCAGCAAGTTTAGTTCTCTTAACCTTTCATTCAATACTGAGAATCCTGGTGATTAATCAAACTGTCATTTCTCTTCCAAAGTAATAAAAGCACAGAGCCAGAACATCAGAGTAATACACAGTTCAAATATTTACCAAACGCTCTGTCATATTGTAAGTCCTGATTTCTGCTGCGGGCTTGTTTACAGTGAAAATAATGATGTCCTTTGGTGGATTGTTAAAACTTTACAAGGGTGAAAGTCAGTTTAAAACACTAAGCAGACACAGCATTATTACTACAATCATAAATACATATAACACATAATAACTTTATATTACAGCACTGTAGTTTACTTACTATCACATGTCAGAAATATTCAAGTCCACCTGAAATGAAAAATGTATTTTTATTCTTTTTGGATCACACCAATTTTTGTATTGTTCACTTAAAGACAAAAAATATATTTTTAATATCAAAATTCAATAGGTAGTAGTAGTAGTAGTAGTAGAAGTAGGTAGCGATAACATTATCAGGTTGTGTAGTAAGTTGGTTGTCCAGTAACATTAACATGCTAGCTGTGGTGTTTTGTTGTGCTTTAGCAGTTCCCAAAATCATTTTGTCTCAGTCTTGTGGATGTACAGTTTGAAGCCAGGACTTTGGTATTTGAACATTGCCATGTTGGTTTTTTGGACCCAGAAGTGACCATACTTGGATATGAAGGGAGGGGTGAGGAGGCGGGTCTAACCCTTGAACCCGAGATCATTGTCCAATGTGTATGAGACTTGACTTCACCACTGGTCTCATTGGAGAGCAGACCTGTCAATCAAACTAACCACACCCCTAGATCTTTCTCTCTTTGAAGCCTAATATCTACTTACTGATGAATGATTTTCAGATGAACCACCAGATCACTGAGAAGAAGAGTTGACTTTAGAGTATTTCATGATTGCTTCTACTTTACTGCAATTCAAAAATCAGCATTTTCAGAGTTTTTTGGAGCCTCCAGTGGCTGCCTGGAGTATTGCACTTCGCACTTTTTGCACTTCTGCATTGGGTTCATTTTTGAGCCCCACTTGCTTTGTCCATTTCTATATACAGTCTGTGTATGGAAGTTAGCTCAAAATGCTGTTTCAGGTTGACTGTAAACACTAGCCGTGTCCTGTCAACAACCAACAAATAACTTTATGCCCTAAACCTAAGCATAGATACAGCTGAGATAAATAATGTTATGATGTGTTTAATGCTTCCAAAACAGGATTATTAAACTTTGTGTGCAGTTATGCAGAACTGTCAAATCATCCAGTATTAGGGTTTTTAAAATGCTCTGTGATTGTTGAACTGCTGACAGACTCTTTTGTCTCATGATAACAGTCTTTGAAACAAAACTGCACACTGAAAGATTTCGGTATCAAAATGACATGAATCCAGAATTTAACTGCATAGGACAGCATTTATAAAAAGAGAAATAGTATTTCAAAGTATTTTCAAAAAGTGAAGTCATTTTCACATATGTATGACATTATAGTCGCCTACAGTGCTGCCAGATGTATTAATTAGATTAGTTTTGCTGGGATTAAACTGAGTTTTGCCTAATATTATCTTTTGATGTGCTGTGAATGAGTTTGCAGCTTCCCTGCTGTGATAATTTAATTATATTTTAAATTTCCTGTATTCTAACTTCTCCATTTCACTTACATTTACTTCATATTGTTGTTCAAACTGTCTCTGTAGGTCAGCACATTCATCCATCCATTGTCTATACCTGCTTATTCCACAATTGGGTCGCAGGAGTCTGCTGGAGCCTATCCCAGTTGTTATCGGGCAGGAGGCGGGGTACACCCTGGACAGGTTGCCAGCCTATCGCAGGGCTAACACAGAGACAAACCAACATTCACACTCCCACTCACACCTATGGTTAATTTTAGTTTGATCAATTCACCTAACAAGTATGTCTTTGGACTGTGGGAGACAACCGGAGTACCCGGAGAAAACCCAAGCATGCACAGGGAGAACATGCAAACTCCACACAGAAAAGCCGAGATTCAAACCCTGAACCTCAGCACAAAAAATAGCAATTTTTGCATGAACAGAGTTCAACAATAGTGAGCCACAGTTTTCAAGACGAACACGATTAACATGCTACTCCTCAACCACAACAAATGCTGCATGTACAGAGGAATAAAGAGATTTCTGGCAGTAAACATCCACAGGAAGTAGTAAAGGTTACATACTGAACTGAATGCTGGGAGCAAAATGGGGTAAAATACATTACATATATTAGTCCATAGTGCATCCCTGTGTCCGTTTCATAGAAAAAGAAGTCTGTGTTTTTTGGGGGGTAGTAAAGATCCTTCTGGATTTCTACATACCCCAGTACCACCCTGAACAATTCATGAGAGGTGATCTCGACCAAGTTAACTTTTTAAAGTAATGTTTCCCACCACCACTTTGAAAGCTAAATATACCTTTCTTTAAGTTGTCATCCCTCTGTATGTTGTCTTTCATCCACTGATTAATACACGTCAGTACCCAGAATGAATGTAAAACTGTCCCAGTGAACAAACACATTAATCTGAATTCCAGAAATGAGGGAAACTCATTTGCAAACTCACAATCTGGGAAGCATTATGTCCTGAATATTTGACTTGCAGTGAGATGCTTTCGCCTGCTTGCTGACAGTGAGACTGACCATGGTCCGTCTCTGGGTTCCCATTTTTAAATTCCAGAGCCGACAACTTCCACGAAAACATTTTTTGGCCTCGGCATCAGAATCATAATCATTTCTAATTGGTGAGTGCGACCTGGAGCGTGAGGAGTTTTGAATTTTGTTGGTCACTGCTGACACTTGACAAGACAGTGACACAGTGCAGGACTGACAGGGCTCTGCAGGTAGGGGACAAAAGGTGAGCGGACCTCCCATGGAGTGTAGACGAGGTGATATATTTGACTTACAGGGAAACATGCTGTGTTCTCCGTCCAAACTTTTCCCCAGAAACAGCAGTTTTAGTAATTCTTTTTATAATTCAAGCTGCAAATTGACATCACCCCCGGGGCTCAGAAACCTGTCAAACACTGGCATCGATAAGCAAACACTTTCAAATTTATGCAAACCATGATTTGGCAGATTATCTCACAGTGACAGTGAGAGTGAATGTCAGTACATCAATATTCCTCTCAAGACTTTCCAGACATGCAGAAGGAGAAGAAGACGCTCCTTGTTCGAATTATACTCAAATGTGAATTATCTGGAAAAGCGATGTGCGTGATCGGCATTAAATGACAAATGATATTCTTGGTTGCATGACAGAAAAATGAAAAAATATTCCCGTGACAGTGGCTTCTTGCAGCTCTTGGATGAGTTTTGACTGCCGTCCTCGTGATGACACAGCTGAGTTTGGTTGGCTGGGAGACCTTAGTGAACTGGCTGAACTGAACCGAGGCGCTGCTGGAAAACTGGCCTTTGTAACCGCACTGCATGACTGAAATTTGTTATTCACCGCATGTCATGTCATAAAGCAGATTAACAACATTTAGGCGTGATGCCTATGGAAGATAAGTAGCTTTAAATTGCTATAAGCTATGTGCGAATTGGATCTGCACATCAGACTGTAATTGGAAATCCTTCAAACGGTTTGTTTTGGTCATTTGCCACAGAGAAGAGAAATTATTATAACTGCACATTCATGCATTTGAAAAGAAAGACTGAAATGTGCCTGAAAATGGTTTGTAGTATTGTGATGAATTTCAACTGTGCACAGGTCTGAGAGGAAGCAGAGTAATGGAAATGGCCACAGGAACTCCTCAAACCACAGCTACATGATCAGCTTTCCTGCTGTCTGTCTGCACACGTATATGTCTGAACACACTTTCAGTCTTAAAGGAATAGATACCCATGGTCAAAACACAGTCTGGAAGATAGATTATGACACAAACTAATGACTTGTGGGAACGAATCTTCGAAAGTTGGTCCTCAAGCAGAATTCCCCCTTCACACACGGTTTCTGATTGGCTGAAATTCTCTGACATCACATGGGCTCAGCAGGTGCAGGAGCATTCTGAATCTACAACAAATCTGAATTTACTGCCACTCACTTTCTGCCATCTTAATCCCTTCTGCAAAACCAAAGGAGATTCAGCCTTGAGCCCATGTGATGTCATCATCATGGCCACCCAGTAGTGGCATTAGAACTGCCATACAAAAATGCTCACAGTGTTTTTGTAAATTATAGGCTCTCAATATTACCAGCTGTCAACAAGCATGTATTCATGTTCAACTTTTTGAACAGTTTGTGGTAGTGATGTGAAGTTCTTGCTCAGCTGCAGGTGGAGCAGACTGGTTCAGGGAGCAGTGCTATTTGTGTTGATTAGTGCAGCTCAAGTGCAATTGAATAACTACATCTCTTCCTAGGGAGAGAGAGAGAGAGAGAGAGAGAGAGAGAGAGAGAGAGAGAGAGAGAGAGTGAGCACCTGGAGGCATGCTTAAAAGCCAACCTCCTAAAACCAAAGTGAACTGTCCATGCACATCATGCGCTTTGAAAAGAGCTTGACATAAATAAAAATCTTGTGAAAACAAACTAGAAACAAAACTGTAAATTACATGCCTCTGTCTGTGCCTAAGTCTGTACAGGGAGATCCTTTAATGTATGACTGTCCAGGTCACAAACAGGTCACACTCTCTGCTGCCTTTATATCTGCACAGGTGTGAGTTTGTACTTGCTACTACTACACTCAGCTTTCATCCAAGAGATGACATTTGGATGACCAGGATTATTGTGAATCTGTACAGACACCAGTATTATAGTAGGCAGGGACACCATATAGCGGGAATAAGTTAGGACAATTCCAAGGGCCCCAAAAAAGAGGTAAAAATTAAACTATGATTTTGCTATCTGGGTTGTGAATTTTTTTTTTTTTTCAAATATAGTTAGAAAGTTATTTTTTTGCAGTAAAAGTAAAATATCCACATTGACCAAAAAGTAAATATTCATATTGACCGACCACCCCCCTGTATCTACATGAAATGGTTTGGTCCTGCTGTAGCACACACAGGTGAGGGTGCTTCCAGCAGTCAGTAGCTGCGTCAGAGCTACAGTGCTGGTTAATACTAAAATAAAATCTGGTTTTTACAACAAGGAAAGAGAGAAAAGAGAGAGAAGAGAGGAAAAAGAAAGGTGTCAATATGTGACCCAGTGTTTCTCCCACAGAGGTGGGTAGCTTAGCCTACAGTCTATGAGTAGAAATTAACCTGTTAGCTTAATGTCCATAGTAAAATAAGCTAGCTACAGATTAGTGTTAGCCTTTGTCTCACTACTTTTTAACCAACATTTAATCAATGTAGGTAAAGGTTTTAATGGGTCAGTTGGGTCCTATAGATGTGGTAACAACAGTTTGAGATTTTTTTTCATGGGGCCCAGAATTCCTGGCGGCGCCCCTGATAGTAAGCCAACAAATGCTATGTGCATTCAACAGAAATAAACAAGGAGAAAGAAGGTATTAAGCTTGAAAATCAAACAGTTGATAATGTGCATAATATCCACAGTTAAGTATCATTACTTTTTTACCGATTAAAGCAGAAAACACTGCATTTTTACTTTCTTCAGAATAGCTTCACAGGTGATTTCACAACATCTCCTCACTCTACATCCAGAAATGAATGTTTAGCGTTAGCTTTCCAGGATGGCACCGCCGGCTTACACGTCTAAACAAATGAGGTGTTTTAACGGTGGCTCTTCCCCAAACATCCCGACACTTTCACCCTGCACGGCTACAAAATTAATCCGTGCCACCTGATTTATTTTGTCTGGCTGGATTCTTGCCCTCGTCGCTGAGATTAACGTGTCTCTAAACCGGATTAATTCAAGATGGATGAAGTGAGCAGAGTGACCGTTTCCAGGAGTGTGAGGCGGAGAAGACAGCGGCGTAATTTTCAAATGAGATAATAAACAATTGGGCTTCTCCTGGCGGGTATGTGTTTACTATTGCTGATCTCAATCACTGCTCAGAGGTATTTTTACTGTAGGTCCTCAATTTATTTAGGCGCCATGCTTTTTCTTAGGCTGCACAAATACACATTCGCAGAAATGAGCGCTAATGTTTCTTACAGCCAAACATAACACCAGAAAAGTTCTAAGTGGCAGAGCTTCTTGTAGAAGATCAGTGATGTGTTAATATATCAGTACCATTAACCCTTTGACACCAAATTTATTGGTAATACGTTTGCACAAGCAAATTTGGATTACCGTAATTATGTCACGGTTTGTACAATCAAAAAAATTCCAATGGTTTCTGAGAGCTGAGATGGTTACAATGAAGATGGTGTCATTATGATGATTTCACTTGCACCTCTTCCAGACTCTGGAAACTTAGCCCCTTTAAAATTTACTACGTGTTGTAAGAGTGTAATAACAGTGATGATGAAGCAAAAATAGAAGAAAAACACAAAAATGTAGTTTTACTCAATAATAACACTCCAACTACACATGAATGTTAGATTGTGCATGTTACAGTTGAATGTGAAATCAAAATAAGCATAAAGAGTTGGCGTTTTAGATTATTGTGGAGCTGTGGAAAACCTCAGGAAATAACCAGGGATCTATGCAACAAAACTAACCACACACACACACATATGCAGTGTTTATCTGAAGTGCTGTCCAAAGGTTTAAATAATAAAAGTAAAAGCAAGGTAAAATAACTCCATTCATAAATTGCTTCATACAAAGTGAAGTGTAGTAAACAGCAAGATTGTGTAAACAGATTGTGTGCAGGTGCTTTTTTCTGAACTTAGAGTGGAGGCCTAGACAGCAAAATTACAGTTGATTTTATAGTGAATATTTTCAAAGTTCTCCCCAAATGGCAAAACCTGTCAGCTACTGAAGAAGCTCGGCACTCAGGGTTTAGAAAAAAACACTCAGGCGGACGTGGATTTTTTTTAAAAATGTAACTAAACCAGCCAGCATGTTTGCATAGCTCATCAGCATGTCACAGTGTCACTTAGAGAAACACTAAGAAGTCTTAATGAAATGATGAAACAAATACAAACCAGCTCCCATTTAAACTGTGGAAAATCTGTAAATCACTTGGAAGTGGTGGTAATATAAAATCATAAAAGTAAACATAAATGTGCCAAAATATGCAAACCTGCTAGTGTGCAAAGTAAGCAGTGAGGTTGACCTTTGACCTGAAACAGTATTACCATTTTGTCTTTCACCATTTTTCCATGTGTGTTTTTGATATCACCGCAGCGCCCACATGTACAGTGAGAAGTTATGAATGCTTCTCTGTGAACTGGACAAAAAAAAAGATCTGACTGAAAATCACAAGTAATTATTCTACATCGAGCATTTAAACTTCAATTACTCTTCAGAAACGTACAGGAACCTTCAATTTCCAACAAAAACTGACTTTAAATACCGAACATGATTGGATCAAGTCCAGTCTCCTGAAAATAGTTGTTTTTCAAGTAGTTGACACATAATAATCCATCGCTGCAGGCCGAGCCACGTTACTCCGTCCCCCAGGATCCTCCTCATCAGCATCAACGTGCACTCAGGAACTGAACAGCTGAATGTTCCCATTCACTGTGAAACGTAATCCTCGGATATATGGGAAGCAAAGTGGTTTCCTCCCCTTATTAACGTCCTCGTAAATCAAGCCAATTGGGTGTCCCGTCGTGAGCGAGGCCTCCTCGTCTGCAGAGCTGATGCCAGTGAAGTATTATGGGAGATAATAGGGTCTGAGTCCACAATGTGGGACTGTGGAGGCCACGATTTCAGAGCATTCTCATGATAATAATGATAAATCCCTGTTAAGGGATTATTCAGAATGAGCTTTTCTTTGTATCATTGCCCCTGATTACGAGAGGATTAGTCATGTTGGCTAAGCTTTGACATGACACGCTGATCACAGCCACTGTCAAAAACAACACATTTACAACAGTCCCATTGAAATCAATTATTGTTTCTGTGAAAACTAATGTGAGCCTGCTGAAATCACACTCATCCCTACCTTTTCTTACATTTATACAAATAAATGTTAAACATATTTTTTAACTGTGTGCTGTAATTTCATAACAAACTTTACACAAACACCTGTTGTGCAGTAAGTCTTTATAAAAGATTTTTAGGAGGAAATAACCAGGAGCTTTCAAGCTGTCACAGTGAAAAAACTAAGATCACAACTTGTACAACTTTAAATATGGCTGAAAATGACCAACCTCTTAAAGATCACTGGCCCAATGTGCAAAAACTGTCCCGTTGTATTTTGAATGGTCTATAAATAAAATGCTTCTAAATCAGGGTATGAATATTGGTTGTTTATTTTAATTTTGCAAAACAAATAAAAGTTGTTGACCCTGAAGTATTATGTGAGGTCATGGGGTTCAAGCTCACAGAAACAGTATAAATATTCTCAGTTTGTAGTGAGTTCTGGACACTTTTACTTCCACAACATTGTAAATTAGGGAGTAAATACCTTTCTAACAAAGAGTCAGTAAACACAGATGCTTCTGCAACTCTACCAAATTTGATACAACAGAATTGAATCACAGTTTCATAATCTATGCAGCTGATCCACTGCTCTGAAGGTGTCAGACTCTCCAACATCTTTAAATGGAGGTGGATTGTAGTAATGAAGATGGTTCTGGTACAAGGACCTCCAGGGTGGAAAGAGGTGAGTGACACCAAACACGACATAAACAGAACAACAGCATCTGTAACTGTTTAAAAATCACCTGACAACATACAATATTGTACCAAATGTTTAGGCACCATAGATATTTAGATTCTCATCCATCCTGCAACACCATCAGGGAGACGTCTGATCGTCTTCACTTCATCCAGCAGCAGCACGATGACCCAAACATCCTGCCAGAGTCATGAGAAGTTATCTGACCCCACAGACACATGGTCTCACCATCAGTCTGGGTGAGAAATTTCCTGTGTTACAAGAGGCAACATGTGAGTAAACACACACACTTCTTTTTGCATGAATACAGGTTTGTACCTACTCTTCTGCTTTTACATGATGACAGCCTATAATATAAAAACAATATGTGGATCATTTACTGTATTAACTACCGATTGGCTGATATAAAATCAGATTTTGCCCTTGAAAAATCAAATTTCATTCTTTGGTAAATGTATAACAGTCCATGGTTTTTGTGCTGGGATGACAGAATATGATATACACGCAAGAAACTACAAAAATGTATTTTTACAAAGAATATTGTGGCTTCGCTGCTAATAACTATGAGCCAGACAGAGACACTTTATATTTAAGACTTTGGGGAATCCAGGCAGCGATCAAACGAGGAAATACCACACAAATATATCAGCATGTACGACAATAAATGCCAACATCCATTTGAGGCTTTTGAACACGCTAACCAGGATCAATCATCCAGCTCCCCTGATGTTTGTGAATCATCACGCTGCCAGTCAAGAATCTCCGCTCCGGTTGGTCCTCTAAGACAGACACTTAGCGTCCTACTGTGCCCATGTGGTGTTTTTCAACTGGACTGGGATTCCCTCTGGCTGGTGGTAAACCGAAACCATTCCTCTTGCCCTCATCAGTCAAGTGTCTTGTTGTGACCCAGACATCCTATACTTTCACCGAGGGAGATAAGCTAAGGTTCAGCGAGAAGGGAAATGGTGTGAGGGGGTAAACTCAGCTGCGGTACTTGGGCTACAACGACTTTTACGGCCCGTCTGACACCTTCACTGCTGATCAGGATGGATCACCAGCGCCCAACGCGACTACTAATGATGATGTGAGCGCAGAGGGCAGCGAGGAGGCATCCATCACATCAAATGTGTTGTGAATTTTATTGATTATCTGCTATTGCCGTAATCCTTCACACATGTTGGGCCTGTTGCAGAGGGGCAGAGGATAACGGCGAGGACCAAAGCCAAGAACAGTGGTAGTAGCTACTGTGACCTAATGCCTTTAACTTTTGGAGGACCTCTCCATTTCTTTTCCTGGCCAGCTCATACATCACCTTCCAGAGAAATGCAGAGAGGTAGGAAACAGCTGCCCTTTTTAAGACAGTGGCTGCTTTATCCTCTGATGTTAAAACCAAGCAGGGAGAAGCTGGTGAAAGCTCAGCGGCTCGCCGTAACAGGCCGTTTATCCTCCATTCGCTATGACAACATGGATATTGAGCTTCTCACCGTGGTACTTTAGCCCCGAGGCACAGCGCTCAGTGGAAGAAACAACAGAGTGTGGTGGCCTAGCGAGAGGTCATACACAAACCAATGAGTCAGCATTTGCTCCAAAGCTGATGATGATGATGACAATGAGGAAAAAAAACAACAACCTGCCAGGTTTGGTTTGGTTAAAAAAAACCAACAACTAACCACTGGTGTTATACACTGTTTATAGAAATAGACAAAGCAAGCGTGACTTGACCCATTAGTTTGTGGACTTGCGTTTTGAAGCAAGGAGATTGTAATTTTAATGATGCCATGTTGATTTTCTGGAGCCAGAAGTGACCATATTTGGATGTGAAGGGAGGAGTAGGGAGGCGGGTCTAACCCTTGAACTTGAGGTCACTGTCCAATGTGTATGAGACTCAACTTAAGCATCAGTCTCAAACTAACTCTCATGCAGTCTGAGTAAAATATGAAAAAAGGATCAAAGACATCTAAATGAACCAAGAACAAGATGTGATGTCACAAAATACTGTAAAAATCCTGTGATTTGACAACGTGGAACGAGAGGAAGGAGCAATGTGTGGTATATTTTCTACACTAAACATCACTAAACAGAGAATGCCAGTTATTATAACTAAAACCTAAAAAGACAATAAATGTACAAACAAAGTGCATTGTGCGAGAGAAAACTAATTCATCTTTTATGAGCATTCAAAGTTTTGCAGGAAGTATCTGTTAAGCTAATTGTCAGTTTTGATCATCTTAGCCTTAAGATGCCTTTGGGAAGCAGGATCCATGATTTGCATTGATCCACTCTGCATGAGGAAGTGTTTAGCAGCCAAGGCCGACGACAAAGAGAGGAAAAAAAAGAGTCTTGCCTTAACATATTCAGCGCTGCATGCAATAGTCAAAATTGTTCCACTTTTAAATTCCTACTTTTCAAGCAGCACGAGACACTCTGACCCGGGTTTCCAAGGAGAAATGCTGCTAAACAAATACATACGCCTCGCTGTGGCACCGCTGTTAGACAGGGCGACTACTCATGAACATTTACACTCAATGAGAGAACATTTAAACGCAGCTCTGTGGCGATTTCAGCCCAACTTCACGGTGGTTTGTCGTCACTCGCATCCCGTGCCTCCCAACATCCCGTCTGTGAGGAGAAACTTACAGCTTCACACCAAGCCGTAAAAGTCACATCGTATCGAGGAGGGCATCTCTCCATTAGCTTTTCACTCTGACATCAGCTATTAGATTATCCTTGTTTTCACGGCTTTCAGAATAAAAACAATGACGCTGTTAAACGGAGTGTTTGCTGACTTGATGTCCGAGCCCTGTTGTGAAATGATTTGATGGGAAAGCTGCAGCAGCAAACCTCAGGACCTCATGGCACCAAGAGTCCCAGCTGGCTGGCAGCTCTCATGATTCAAGATGACACCGCTTCAACTTTCCAGCACTCCCATCTCATTTTGCCATAAATTTTAATGAGCTGGGGTCACTTGATCCATTGTAGTTATTTTAATGATTTGGCTGTGTCCAGTGAGGTAAACAAAAGATTTTGCCAGACAAATTTAACCCTTTAAATCTTATAAAACCTGCAGTGGAGGTAACTTTTATTAGTCAGAGGGAGGGGTGTGTGGACTGCAGCTGGTGTGACTAATCAACAAGAATCTGCAAACTCACTGTTCCCGTCGGTCGTAAACACATTTTAATTGAGTTAAAAACTGTCAGGCTATGGACTCCTGCATCCTGATTCTGGTTTGTACAGTAAAGGGGACAAATTGAGTCCAGATGTATTTAAATTACTGTTTAACAGCAGCCCATCATCAGCACTGAACACACTGACCCTCTCTTACAGATTCTCGTAAGCAATAAGTTTTCAAATTAAACCATTAATAAGTCATATTAAGGATAGTAAGCAAATAATGAGAGTGACAAATGGTTAGATATATTTTAAAGTCACTCACACAACACTTACCTTACTTACCTTTGTACATTTAATACATTTGTAGCTCACTTGAGTCACACTATACTTTAACCAGCACTGCAGTTTAAAGGGACAGATTACAGGTTTTTACTTCACTACAGCCATAGTTATGGGTTATTCTGCACATTTAGTTGCTCAAAAAAACCTGAAATAACATGAGTAAAGTCTCTTTTTTTTAGCTCCTTCAGGGCTGAAATTAACAACCAGCTTATCACACTTTTGACATAACGACCCTTACAAAGCTGAAATGACTTATTTTCAACCATGCACAAAACAGTAATATCATTCATTTGGAGTCATGTCTCTGATGTAATGTACTCTCCTTCTTTGCTGTTTTGGCCTCTACCAACACCTGCTGCTAAATCCTCCTGCTAATGGTTTAGCTTGTCTGTTGTTTGATGCTGAGCAGGTTTAAAGTCGGTTTATCAGACCCTTTTCTCTCTTTTTTTTCTTTCTTTCTTTCTTTCTGTTTTACTACAACCAGCTGCCTGTTACTGCTAAAAACAAACCTGACGAATCTAATGAGTCAAAACCGTAAAGTTATCGTAAACCATAAAACCAAAATATGTTGAAAGATGCTAAAATGGTTTGTTGGTTTACGGCTACATGTAACCCCTCTCATATTACCTACAGTAATTTGAGCCATGTTTTGTGTAAAAATAGAGCTGGACTGATGTATCAGCCCGACTGATAAGCTGTCTGACATCAGATCTTCACAGATGTTTTGTTTAGTCCGGTGGGCGGGGTCATAGTTGACAGTTTTCTGCAGAAGCAGTTATAGGTGCTAAAACAGGATGAACAGGACACATACATTAGAGTTGCTATGTAAAATAATAATAAATTATCTCATTTTATTCAAAGTCATAGTTAAACTTTCCCACTTTCTGGTCTATGTAATGTCAGCATGCAGTCAGACAGGCCAGGAAACCGAGAGCGGACAGTTTGCCTTGCTAACATCTCTGCATCCTGTGTCTGTAAATGACTCCCAGGCGGCTTCTCCTCCCCTGCTACCCAGAGTGGGATTTACAACGAGATTATGGAGCTCGCCTTTGACCCCAGGGGCTGTGTTCAGCAAGAGTCAGTACTTTTTTTTTTTTTCAGTGAGATCTCCCTCCATCCCTCCTTCCCTCCATCTATTCATCCACCGACTGCACCAAGAACAATGGCTTATTCTCCTGCGCCAGCGCTCCATTACAGAGCCTGTGGCTTGGCAGCGCAGCAGGCCTCAGATTTCAACCACATGTACTGCACTCAAATCAAAAGAGTCAGCCCTGGCAGTATCGGCGCATAGCTGAGGGAGACACAGAGAAAAACTATGAGCGGGGAAGGCAGAGAGAGAAAAAGGAGAGAAAACAGGGAGGAGAACCGAGAAAAATAAAACTAAGTGATGTAAAGGGTAAATAGTGGAGGTTACAGGGAGAGTGCAGAAACAGCAGAGAGGAAATATGGAGACAGTAGGAGTGCGAAAGAGACTTGACAGAGATTATGGCTTTAGCGCCAAAAGGTCAGGACACAGGGAGGTCAACTCTCAAGGGAGTCATTTTGGAAGGCAGCGAGGGATAACCTCGCCTTAACCCCCAGAGCTGGATGTTCACATTGAACTCTCACTGTAGTTTTAAAATCCCACGGACAGTAGCGTTTTAAACACACAGGCAGGTTTGTGTTTTTTGGGGCTCTCCTGTCATGTGCTAAATGTGCTCGCAAGTCATCTGGGACCTGAGAGATTCGCTGAAAGTTTACGAAGAGGTTAAAAAGTGAGCTGAAAATGAAAACACCGGGTGTTGCCAGTGTTTTCCAAATGATTGCTCAGTCGTCTGGCACTGAAGCCGGCGTCTGCTTGGGTTCGAGCCGATACATCTGTGCCTCGGAAGTTCACTGTCAAACGCAATTTGAACGTCAGAGGCGATCGTGTCATTAATGTGACAACCCAAACTTGGATGTTTTTACCTTTCTTCCTCCGGTGTGAAAAAAAGAGGCAGAAAGAAACATCACAAACACATCGTGATCTGTTAGGACATGTGTTTTTTCAATGAGATCTTCTCTGCGAACGGGTCAACCCAGATGATACTTGGACGCTGTTCTGACGTTTGACATGATCTATCTCCTTTAATATCTGCTCGCGTGATGTAGCTTTCATTGTTCATATTTCATGGAAGAATCGCAAAGAGGTTATCACCGCAAGAAACACTGAGCAGCAGCTTTCCTGTGGGAAAGCAGCCTAGATTATCTATGTACTAAATCTCACCAAATTGAACGCACAAATTGCAGCGATGCAGAGGTCTCACTGCCATTAGTCCCCAAAGTGAAAGCAGTTCAGTGGGAAGGAAAGTGCATTCGGGGACAGTTGAGGTTGAGTACAAGGTAAGGGTGGGCACATGAAGTCTTGGCCTCGGCTCTCAGGTTGTTTGTAAAACAGTGGACTGTGCCTGCAGGGAGCAGAGGGGCATTTGGAGACCTCCTCATGAGGTAAACTGCAGGCCTAACGAGCGCTAAAGCAACCTGACACCCCAACAGATGTTCTGAAGTCTCAGGAGACCCTGCTTCCAATTTGACATCATTTACTCTCACTCCTCTGCACTGCTGTTTAATCTTAATTTCTTATTCAAACGAGCCCGGATTCCCAGGCGCTGTTGTTTCCTTGTGGCTCAATCAGACTTAACTAGCTTGAGTTGGGGGTTGAAGGTGAAGTGCAACGTTGGAGGGAAAGAACATGAATGCATAATCAGAGGGGATAAAGATGTGCTTTCAGTCAGTGTCCTCTATTGTGACAATTTCCTGTAAATGGCTCGCATCTGCGGCGATGAAACTCCCTGCAAATCATGATTGTTTGATGTCAAGCTGTTTGATGTCAGGATGGATTTATTCGGATAAAAAAGTGTCAGAAAAACAGATTGTGCTCAAAGTTCACGCCCTGCAAGTTGTAGGTTTTGCTCCATAAATCTGGTCAAAGCTCACCACAGATGCAGCAGAGTCCCATCTGTTTTGGTTGACTCCAGATCAAATGTAACTTGCAGGCAAGATGATATAAAGAGCTGCGACTTTTTCCAATCATTCCACCAAAGTGGTCTGTCTTTATCCTTCAGAGTAATGAGGATGTCGAGGGCACGTAAAAAAAAATGAAATAAAAAGGTTACAAGACTGTTTGTCAGTCAGTGGCTAATAATGCCAACAAGTTAAAGGCATCTGGAGCTGCTTGCACCAGATGTTTTTAACTTGAAAATTTGCCTAGTTAAGTGTTTACTAAGTGGAGATTTACTCAAACTGAACCACACAAACTAGACAGATTTACATCCAGTAACTCCCGGGTGCAATTGTTGCCAAGTGAAGTAGCTAACCGGCAAAACTTATGGTAGCTGGCTAATGAATAGGTTAAATGCCGATATATATGGCCTCACATTTGATCAAATGCTGTTTATTATTGATTAAACTTAATTTAACAAAAAGGCGCAATATCTCATATGGCAAAGTATATGTCATAATGTTTAATCAAATCACAACAGGATGTTATTTAGGTTTGCTTAATCAGATTCTTCCCTCTAACTATGACTAACACTTTAAATATGGAGATCTACCTGTATGTATATTTACAGTACACACAACAGTAACACATAATCTATCAATGGTAACTTTTTTGATGGCCTTTGCTGTAGCACTACCACAAGGATATTTGTGGTTTTACAAGAAATGTCTTGAGCAGAAGAATTGTCCATTCATTTCCACCTCTGAATAATTTCTTCTTCTATAAATAGTTCATATTTTAGTGACCAACATATAAAAAATGTATCATTACAATCGGCCGATCCTTTGAGATTAGAGCTAAATAGCAAACATTGGTACACTAACATTGTTCCTCACACTATTCCCATAGACTGTCTACAAAATGGACGAAGCAAGCATCACCCATTGGTTTGTGGACTCGTATTTTAAAGTCATTTGAATGTCACCATGTTGGTTGTTTGCAGCCAGAAGTGACCATATTTGGATATGAAGTGAAGAATGAGGAGGTGGGTCTGACCCTTGAACCTGAGGACACTGTCCAATATGTATGAGACTCGACTTCAGTGCCGGTCTCATTGGAGACCAGCCCTGTTGATCAAACTAACCACACCATTAAATCGCCCTCTCTTTGAAGCCTAATATCTACTTAATGATGAAATGATTTTCATATGGACCACCAGATCCTTGACAAGAAGAATTAACTTCAGCTAACGACATCAGAATGACTTGTAGAGAAATAATGTATTGACTGAGTATTTCATGGGTGAAAATAACACTTTTTAGAAGAGAAGTAAATTGGAGCCACAGATTTTTGGAGCCATCCTCTAGTGGCCATTGGGAGTATTTCACTTTTTTCACTTAAGCGTCGACCTCATTTTTGAGACCCACTTGCTTCGTCCATTTTCTATATACAGCCTTTGGTGAAGCAAAGAAAGATGGAGCACAACTGGAAGGAAATAACCAGACATTCACTGGAATATGAACACATTATAATCAATCTAAATATACATGCATCATTGTCCCTGTGCCATTGCAGCTTTGCATTGACTGACTTGAGAAGCTAGTTGGTTCCTGTTCACTGGACCATTCCTACATAATTCATAGCTACAAATTTAAAAATACTGAAGCCTTTACTAGTTGAGGCTTTATTAAGTTTTAATAGTGCATCTCAATCTAGAAACCGTTAGCTCAAACTGCTAGCTTACAAAATGACCCACAAACTTGACCAACAGCACCAAAAGGTTCTACACTGCAGTTTAATCTGACACCAAGAATAAAAGATCAAATCTATCACATAAATATTAGGTGAAGTTTGAATTAATCTCAAGAAAGTCCTTCAGGATATAAAGAATCCTGCTGGTCTCTGATACTTCCACCCAATGAAACACAATCCAGCCAACTTTTCATCAGCTAAAGTGAATCCTCTTCGGCGTCTCATCGCCACAACAGTTGGCCTGCCGAGTCTGTCGCTGTGCAGATGACAGAAAACTCCCATTCTGCTGTTTTTCTTCAAGAGTAATGTGTTATGTCTTGAGCAAGTGGCCAGGGACAGTCCGCAGTGCACTTCTGTAAGGGGATTCGACTGGCAAATCTCCCTCTTACCCCTTGACTTTTCCCTTATTTTTCCAAGCCGGCCACATAATTTAGGACTGTAAAATTGGCTACAGTTTAACATGCTTGGTAAATCTCCAAGTGCGACTACTGAGCGCAGAGCCCTGACAGACGCTGACCACACCTGTGCGGTTCACACAGCAGTTATTTAGTATTCTGCGGATGTTTCACACCAATGCAAGAGATTAATAAACTCTACTTAAAATGCCTCGTGCTTCAGCGCTGGGTAATGTACAACAGTGAGGCTTTGTGTCAATGTGTGAAAACATTTACCTGAAATAGTCCCCGGCTAAAGTTCATGTCGGGAGTCTATATTTTACCCAAAGAGTTAAATATGTGTAATAGCCAGATGAGGGCACACTGACACATTCAATTAGGAGGTTATTTTAGAGTCGTGTAATATTCACAGTGCTCCTGACAATCCTCCGCCCCCTCCTGACCGACTTAATAATCTGAATTATGTCTTTTCATTTGCCAGGACCTAATGGCGCGCTAGCACAGCTTGAATTCCTGTTACAGGCCCGGCCTGAGCAAAAACTAACAAGAGAGGTATTTACATTTAGATCTCTAGCAGAGTACTTCTCCATGTGGCACAAAGGCCTGACGGTAAGAGAAGTGACCCTGTGGTCAAAAGGTGGCCTGTTTGAAAAAATGAAGCAGCTGCACAAAAACAAAAAAGGAGTATAAAAACAGAGAGCTCCTCTTTTTCTCTACCCTTCATTTGCTCTTGAGCAAGGCACTCATATTACAGCTCTGTTACAGCAGCTGCTTCACCCCACATCAGTGAAGCAGATACTCTTTGAACTAAAGCCAGGCTAATCAACCCGACTAGATACCTTTGTATGATGATATAATATATTAATTTTAGTTATAAAAATTGAGTTTTGGTTAAAATTCAGGACCTTTGTTGTCATGGATACAGTGACAAACACATTGTTGAAGTCATAAAACAGTCATGACTTCAAGAAACAATGGATTTAAATGTCCAGTGCTTTGTTGACCCATCTCTCCGCCCAGACCTCCTCCCCTCACAGAGGTTGTGGCTCTATAACTACATTGCCTCACTTGCACTTCACAATTAGTACAGGCTGCTGTCACAATAAAACTGAATTATTTATGGGTCATAATAATGTGTTTTCCAAAGAAACCCATGGAGTTGCATTTTGTTGGAGGACAGACATAGTTTCGGTTTTCAGACGAGTCCCTATCTTCTGTTTTTGACCCATTTTATTCACAACGGATAGTTGATGTAATGGCTGTACAGATTATTTAGTGCAGCAGATCTGTGAACAGGACCTTCATCCTTGTTCTTGTCTCTTTCCTGCTCTGGGTGCGTCTATTTTGTTTCTTAATGTACAGTGCGATTTGGCCTTGGCTTAATTTTCTGACAATATGTCCAGCTGTTTCTCTTATTATCCCACAGAGTGCTCATTATTCCTCATGTTTGTACATTCATAAAGTCGGCTTACGCAATTTCATGTGAATGTTTTGTTCTGCAGTTAAAATACTTCCAGTTCATTTGATTTTGTTCTTCCAAGACTGAAACTACTTGTTTTGTTTGCATTGACACCAGCTGTAAAATGTACTTTGCATTTGGTCTGAATAAAACTGTCACATGATAAGTGAATGCAAAGACACAAATAGATGAAACTGGTGTCATATGTGTTAAAAAAAAGATTTGAGTGACAAATTTGCATCATGTGGTATCGTGAAAGCCGATCAATCCGGCTCTTATGATGTTGGATTGTCAGCAGGACACTGGACCCTAAGTTCCCTCAGAACAATGGCTGCCACATTACTTCGTAACAAAAAGAGTTTCACTGCAGGTTGTACTAAACACACCAGCTATAAAATTTGCTTCACATCTAGTGTTAATGCGGCTTTAACACAGCATTGTCTTTTACACTACTGCTTTTTCCTAATGTTGTCCAAACAATCAAAATGCTCTTTTTTCAAAGTGAGGTGTCATTTTAACACTTGTTTTGTTTTTTCGTGACACATTTGATTTCCAGATTAAAATCAGATTAGGATAACATGCTTGTAAGAAGAGGCTTATAATAACATTCAAGGGGCGGCAGTGACTCAGTGGCACAAAAGTCGTCTACCACTTGAAGGGTTGGTGGTTTGATTCCCTCTCCTCCCACTTATTGTCGCTGTGTCACTTTGCTTTGTATGAATGTTGGATGAATGGTTTGGTGGTGTTCAGAGGAGCTATAGGTGCAAACTGACAGCCACGCCTCCAACTATCTACCACAGGGCAGCTATGGCTAACTTAGCTTTCCACCACTGGTATGATCAGGTATGAATGAATAGCAATCTCCATAAAGTGTTCTGAATGACAAGAAAACTGCTGTAAAATTCCAACCCTTATTATAAGGTGTGCTGGTATGAAAAATAACCTGCTTCCAGTCCCAGTCTGGCCCCTCCACCTCCAATCTGTTAATTTTTCTTAGATTAATGATATATTTCTTAAATGCTCTTTGCGTCTTGTCTCAGTTCCTCATAAGAGAAAAATACTTTGCAACACAAAGCAGCCTCACATAAAGAAATCCAGGGTTCTGGTCTTTTCTCTGTTGAATTTGGAGGCTTGGCATCTTTCCTCCGAGACTATTTTATAACACAGGTAACACGGTGAAGCTAAGTTTAGTCGAATGGCTTCAGGTGGTTCCATGTCTGAGCTACAAAGGCAGCAGCTAAACCCCTGAGCAGCAGCGAAGCATCCAGCAGCACACTCATATGTTCTGGATTTCTGCTTCCCTGTAACTGAATCTACTGTTTGGAGCTGCTCTCTCTTCACTCCTGGTGTCTTTAATGAGAACTTCAGACAGAGTGGCATTAGCTTGGAGGCATCTGCATACAGAAACATCTCTTTTTGCTGCAACATGTACACCTGAACACTGCAAAGCAAAGTATGACTCCCTCCTGCTGCTCTCCCCCCAAACTATGCTCCTTTCCCCATATTCAGGCTGTTTCATCAGGGGAGCTTAGACAAACTCAGCACACATGGCAACGTGTCGACTGAAGAGGAATAACGACGACGACTCGAGTTTCAAATTCCTGACCACTTGTCCTGAACTCCGCAGCAGAAGTCCCTCATGAACAAAGGGTGCGATGACAAAATGTCCATAAATACAGCGGGAGGCTAATGAGTGTATTTAGGTTAAATGGCCTGGAGAAACACACACGGATACACAAACACCGCACTTCATGCTAATTACTCCCCAGATGACTTGTACGAACTAATAATAATGATAAACCTTATTTGTACAGCAGGTTTTCCAAAGCAGTTTACAAAGCGCTGCACAGCACAGACGTCATCCGAAAATGACCAAAACAAAGAAATATAATGGTTTGCTTGGTCCAGGAAACAAATAGAGAAATGATTTTTATCTTGAAATTGTGCAGAAAAAAGGATTTATTTGGTATCCCAAAGTGTGGTCATGTATTAAATTTGTTTATTTACGGTACGCTCTGCACTGTAAATTATTACGTTATGCTCGTGGCTCGGACTGATGAATAATTGCTGGTAATTTCCATGATGTTTGATCAAAAACAGCAAAGCTAATAATTGGCCAACGAATGGAGCTAAAGGAAAGTTACAGCTCAGTTCACACAGAGTCTGGGGCCACCAACGAGGCTTTTTAATGGTGTTATTTTCAAATTAAGTGTGTATAGAATAAGTACAGGTTATTAAAAGGCTGGACAGCCAGTTGCAGCTTGGCAGACGGGTGGCAGCATAAAAAACAATGCACAGGGCAATTATGTTAGACCCAGTTATTAAAAAGGCTACAGATGTGTTTCATACTAATCACTGTGGTTATGTTACCCTCCATTTTCTCCTCATTTTCTTTTTCTCCTCCCTGCTTTTTCCAGCTCTGAATGCAGCATGTAATTGTTAAAAAACCTTTTTGATAGAAACTGCACTCTGGCAGTTTTTGTTGTATTTTTGGGGGGATAAGATGAGTAACCTTTGGCAGGCACTTTTAGGCCTTTTAGTTTGTTCTGTTTCTTTTTTACAAGATGCTCTGTTTAATATATACATCTTCAGATTTATGTTGCTTTTTATTTTATGTTTTTAAAGTGCTTTTCTGCAAAAGCAATCGCCCACTTTTGGGACAAATAAAGCTGAACCTTGAACCGTAAAACACTGGCAGAGACACAGGAGGAGGTTCCCAATGATAAATAACGATCAAAATATAAAATTAAATCAAGGTCTGTGTTTACTTCGAGCTTTTGTGATGCTCCTTGTAAGACAATAAAAACTGCATTATCGTGTGTGTGAGACAATATTACAAAAGTTGCAATGATTCCTTTTCAGCCGTAGCTTTCTTTAAAACATAGCTCAGCATATAAACATGTGTTAAGATGATGTGTCAGGGCGTGTTTCCAGCAAAGCAATCTATCATGTTTACACCACTTTCCACCTTTCCCATAATACACCCTTATTTAGACCATACAGCACTCGCAGTGGAAAATCCCTAAATCCTATATTGTGCTGATTGGATCGGTTGATTCTTTGCGGCTCACTTGCTGTAAAAACAGTGCAAGTTGTACGTGGATCGGTCCCGATGAAAGAAGTACGGTCCTGAAGTCATTTATTGGCTGTGAAACCTCTAAATGTGTAGTTGTGTTTTTCTCAGGTGTAATCTTTCATATTCAAAGGTTTTCAGAGCAGGTATGTAGTGTACGAGCTGACGCTGAACAAAACGACTTCCCTGCTTATTTTCTATGTGGGTGATCAATCTAATGTTCAGTGGGTGAAAGCACAGGTTTGAAGTGCTGATAAAAAGCTGAATGTGAATGTGCTCAATGTTAAGACATAATCCACAAAAAACACAAACTGTGGCATGTTTTTCTTTAGCTCTGAAATAAGAAAGTGGTGGAATGAGATTTTAAAAACTCACTGGCTTAGTGTAACCCTTAAAGTCTTTAATATGTAGAAGCTCTTTGCATTAAAAAAAGAGCCTATTTAAGTGTTAGCTGTGAGTTGAATAGGGACCTGATGTCAGCTTTTTATACAGATCTGTATACAAAGCTCTTATCAGGTCCAAGACTGTGATGATGGAGTATCCTAAATTATCTTTAAGACGGTGGTGCGATGGTTGGCACTTGTGCCTCACAGCAGGAAGGTTCAGGGTTCGAATCTCGGCTCGGGCCTTTCTGTGGGGAGTTTGCATGTTCTCCCTGTGCGTTTTCTCCGGGTACTCCGGTTTCCTCAGAGATGTGAATGGTTGTTTGTCCATATGTTAACCCTGTGATAGGCTGACAACCTGTCCAGGGTGTACCCCGCCTCCTGCCCGATGACAGCTGGGATAGGCTCCAGCAGACCCCTGCGACCCAAGTGTGGAGAAGCAGGTATAGAAAATGACTGACTGACTGACCACAAGTGTTGGTACTGATCCAATTCTACCAGGATGAATATACTGATCACAACATGAGAACTGATTGTGCTTTAATGGGAAATATAATTTGATAATAATTTATGGTAGCAATAACTACATCTACAACCATTTAACAGTACAATGTAGAACCTTAAGCGTCTCTGATTGAATCAACATCTTCAGCTGTAGACTTCCTCTGTGGCTGCTTGAGATGTACAGGACATTACTTCACATTAAAGCCTCTTAAAAAACAGTAAAAGCCACCAAAATAATCCTAATTTGATAACTCAGTTGTACATAAGTAAGCTATTAATCTAATTTGTAATGTAGTGTAGGGAGGTTTCATACTGTAGTGTAATCCAATGAATGGTTTAACCAGAGTGCAGAGTTGAAGACAGGACCTGCACTGAACATTGGACATTGTGAGACGTGATGTCTTAAAGTTTGTTTGAACACTGAGACCACCTCTGAACATCTACACACAGCATCTTTCAATTTAGCATTCCCGCCTCTTAAGTACTTTCTGTTATTACAGGGACATTTTGCAACTATTTTACCTAAAAATAACAGTTTCAAAATCATTTTGATTGTACACTGACTTGTAAAAAGAAAAATGTGCCTCTTTAATTCTCTCCATGGCTCAGAAGACTGGCACTATGTGCAACTTGGATGATCAAGTACAATGTCTCATGACAAGTGTGTAACAGCACTACACCACACACCATCAACGAGGTTTTCAGCTTGGTAAAATAAAAAGCCAACCCTGTATTCCCAGTACAAATATCATGGCTGAGGCCAGGAGCACATTTACATCTACAGGACAGTGTGACCACACAAGAGACTGAACCAGAGTCAATGTGGGACTGGATCGTGGTTGTTGACGAGAATTTTCCAAACCCTTCTACTTGCTGTGATTTTTGTTGAAGCCATCGATTCACTTGTTTTTGATTATGAGCCAAGTCTGCCCATTTTACCAGAAGTTCAGCTGCAAGCTAGAAATCTCATGACAGGGAAAATTAGACTCATATTGCAAGTTTATTTATTTGCTTATTTTTGTCAAGACTTGAACTCCAACAGGAGACATGACATGGTATCCATCTGAAATCTACAGGTATCAGGATGCCCAACTGATATACCGTAATTTCCAGACTATAAGCCGCTACTTTTTTTCCCCACGCTTTGAGCTCTGCAGCTTAAACAATGATGCGGCTAATTTATGGATCTTTACGGGCTAACGAGCTTCATGCTGTGGACACATTTAGCCTCGTCACATTAGACCAATGAAATTACCGAGCAGGTCACAGTGGACCAGTGAATGTTCAAATAAATTCAAGTGTACTCAAACTAAATTCATCAGATCAGTCATTTTGCTCTTCAAGCACACACCCTCATCATGGAAAACACACGAAGAAATGCATATGATGCAGCTTTCAAGTTAAAGGTCGATCGAACTGGTTGTTGAAGAAGTAAACTAGAAAAGCACTCGGAGAGCGCAGACCTCCGCCAAGCACTGTTAAGGCCAATTCATACTTTCCGCGTCCGCATGTGAGCGTTGGCGTGCGAGGGTCCGCGTCACGTAAATCTCGTCATCCAACACGTCAGCAAGCACTCGAGCGGACAGGCGCGGACAGGTGCAGAGGTGTCCGCGTGCAACTCAAAAAATATGACCGCGTCGCCTGGGTGTGGAGGGCGCAAGCAACTGCGCATGTGTAAAAATCAATACAAGCAACTGCACTGCGCTTGCGCTAGCATATCAACATGGGCGCCTTTGAGGAGAGACTTTGCGAGGAGAATCCTTCAAAAAATTCCTGGATCCAGATGGAGATGTGGAGCACTTCCAAAATCTAATCATTTGTTCCTTATCCCCATCTGGACAATCCCTGAAAATTTCATCAAAATCCATCCTAAACGTTTTGAGTTATTTTGGAAACCAACAGACAAACAGACAGACAGACAAACCCCGGCAAAAGCATAACCTCCTTGACGGAGGTAATAAAGCTGCTGCACTAACCTTGGCATCAGTGAATCAGTGGTGACACGTTGGAGACGCAGTGTGAAGAACTGATTCAATGCAAAGCGACGACAAAAGCTTCAGAGGTAAGAAAAGCAGATGGTCTGAACTTCACTAAGAGCCAGAATATTGCTGCTAAATCTCACAGGAGCCGCTTGCATTCAGATGAATTTGCATAAATAAATAAACACACGGTCCTCAGTGGTCCAAACAAAAGGTTAACATTGGTATGGACATTTCAGCCATTGTTTGAGATTCTACACCATTGTACCTCCTTCTTCTAGAAATGTGTACGAAATTCTTTTTCTTTTAAAATTTAGTGGGTGTGACTTATAGCCAGGTGCGCTTTATTCTTAATTCTCATTCTTTTAGTTTATAACTGGGCTTTTAATTAAATGCACATTGGTACTTTTTAAATTACTTTGATTGCTTTTTTGCTTTTTATATGTCTGTCAAGATTCTGGATTGTCTGTATATATTTTCTTTATTTATTGTCACATCATCAATACTTATGCAATAAATCCACCTCTCATTAGAGCATTTATTGAAGAACCTGAAATGTAAATCTAACTAAATAGATTTTAGTTTGTGGAACCGTCGTCTGTTGGTTTGTCTCATTGACAGGAGGGTGAGTTCAGTGTAAGTGATGACTGATTTAGCTACTATATTAGCAATGAGCAGCATTTTACTACGAGCAGCAGCAGAGTATCTTTAACATTTTGACTGGCACCACAGCCAACAGAGGTTCAGGGGTTAAAACAGCAGAAAGAAGTCACTTTGAAAACTGTCAGAGTCATCATGACCTGCTCACAGTGTGAGGGATAAGTGAGGAAAGACTGTTTCTAACTCCTGTGTGCTAATTATTTTCACCTAAGGTGCAGTAATTTCTTTTCAGGTCTGCGCAGTAAAAGCATAAGAAAGCATTTAAAGTGTTGAAGCATTGAGGCTCTGCTGTAAAACCGTAAGCCAGCTGGATTGGGCTGATTTTACAAGCCTACACTGTGCCATTAAATTAAGTGCTGTGCTGTATACTTGAAAATATTTTGTTTTAAGGTAAATCACTTGGTCGGGAAAAAGCATGAATCATTGTCAGATTAGTTGAGGTGAAATCCAACATGAATAGCACCTAATCTGTATTATTTCTCATATATTGCTGTTGTTTGAAGTCCTTCAATTTTAAGTACACATTAAACTGTCCAAAAAAAAAAAAAGGACACAACATCAGGGAAGACTCTCTTGTGATTCTCTTTAGTTTTATCAAGCCGATAAACTGGCTGCATGATCTTATAGTGAGATAAAAAGCAGGTATCCATCTGTAAAGAGACATGACTTCATACGAGACGGAACGTAAGATCTGATCCAATATTCCATATTTACTTCTGTTTGGGTCAAAACATCCAGGAGTTTAATTGGCTACGGCCGATACGGTTGCTGGGTTTAATTTTCATGTGTATGATGTCACACACTGGTAAAAGTCGAGATGTGCCAGCGGTGACAACTCCGGATGACTAATCTCAACGTGCCGCTGCCAGAAGCCAAGAGAAATAGGCAGCAGAGTGCCTACCGACCTGAAACACTCCTCAGGTTTTCTTGGAAGAAGTGTGTTTTTGCTGAGGATTCCCATTGGACGCTTTAAATCAGTGAACTTGTCAGCAAATGTGTTTATGAGGCAAAAAAGTTGCTGGAGGTATTCCAGGTATCAGAGAGGATAGTAAATTATGGAGACTGCATCACGTGCATTTCTGCTCATGGAGGATGAAAATGATTTTGTACTAAATCAAACTGGAAATTAAAGAAAATGTTGGATTTGTGGAGTAAAACTTCTGAAACTACTGTGGAAAAATGAATGTGTTCACTGTGTGAGCTGTGGATTTGTGTATTTGGGGAAGTGACTTAATTACACTGACACCAGGGTAGCGGGGTGGGAATTGTGACCAATGACTTTAAAATACAAACTATACAAAAAAATCAACAAGGAATATACTACAATAGTGGAAATGAGAAAGAATTGTAAATTGATCAAGTAATTGTGTTTTTTTATTTTGTTAATATGTATTATTTATTTAATTGATTGAGAGAGCATGTTAATGATCAGACATAACATGAGTGTAAATATACCAGATTATAGCCAAAGGTTAATATCCAAGGGTTAGAGTCACACAGTGGTACAATAAAATTATTGTTATGTTGAAAACCAAAGTCAATGAAGTTGACATACAGATGGCTACTTGCAAAAAAATACATTACAATACATTGAATCAAAAATACATTGTTGCACTGTGTCACTGAGAGGTGGGAAGATGCTACTGGTGTAGTCCACTGAGATGACTCAATATGATAAACTGCCTGATAAAGGGTCAAACATCATCTGGTATTAGCTGATTGCTTTACAGTGACTGGCTCAGTGTGTAACTGGTAACATCCAATTATATCCATGCAAGCATTTTACCTAATTCTGCTAAATATATGAAACCATTGTAAGTATTTGGCCTTATCCATCAACATTATCTGCAGGTGTGGAAGTAAAGCTTTATGCATCATTATCTCCAACTCATGAAGTCAAGAAGGGCTTTTATTTAATTACGATGATTGTGTTGATGCTCCATTTGTATCATTTTTAAACAAACAAACAAAAACACTAGCTGTAATGATGTATCATGAAGAAAACAGAAGTAAAAAGTGACATGATGAGAGTAAAAGTAAAATACAAAACTATTTACAGTAACAAGCCGCGGAGGTTCAACCAAACTAAACCCAAACTGATCACTGACCAGAAATGACTTGTAGAAAAAAATGTATTTCACTGATGTATTTATGTATGTATTTCATGAATGACATGGTTTTTAACTGAAGTCAAATGGAACCAGAGTTTTTTGGAGCGAGCCTCTAGAGGCCATGGGGAGTATTGCAATCTTTTGCACTTCTGCATTGGCCTCATTTTGAGCCCCAGTCCATTTCAGTATACAGTCTGTGGTCCTGACTCTGGTATGTGAACAAATATGATTACCTTTACCTCCTGAGCATTCAGGATTCACTAACTGTAATGGTTGTATTTTGAAATCTATATTAAGTCCCACGTCATGTTTGAAAAGGAGAACCTGTTCTTAAACATTTTTACCTGGTTAAATAAATGTAAAAAAAAAGTAAAAAAAAAAAGTGTGTGTTTTGAGTTGAGTCTCCACCTGCACTGCTTGATCCAAACTTCTAACACTATTAAAAGTTAGTTAGTTTGGTATCAAATTAAAGCCAAGAAAACTTTTCAAGCCAGACTTTAAAACGTGATAACTGGACTTGTAGGCTTTGTGCATCTGTGTGGATCCACTATGAATCCAACTTGTAAAAGAAGCCAGTAGAGATTTATCTTCTCTGGCCGGCACCACATACAGCACTGACAACTTAACACTGCTTATTTCTATGTACCTTCATGCCAACAACATCCTCCCACTAACCAAATCTCCTCCTGATGTGTGATAGTTAATTCTTCATTGTCACTGCTCTGATTCGGTGAGATCCTTCTCCACCAAATTTAATTTTAAAACCATTTGCTTAAAGTTGTCAAGGTCTTGATTTAAGTATCTCTGACTGAAGTCAGTATCTTTAAAACCATGAAGACATAGTATCATTGCTGTTGAGTTTTATTCCCCTGAAATGAAATGACTCACTCTTTTCCACATAATGTCATGCATGTCTGAATCTCCTGTATGATGTATGAGTAATAAACAATGACTGGACATCAAACCTCAGCAACTTTACTACAGACTGAAAAAATCTCAATCATCTATGAATCACGACAACTTCATACATTTTAAGACACATAAAAAACTTGTTTATTACAGCCCCAGATTTTAAAGTGGGAACAGTCCTCAGCTGTCATGATAATGTAGTGTACAAGCCGATCACACACCTGCTCACAGAGCGATCCCTCACAGAGTGAATCTTCATAGACTCTTGTGAATCAGGTATTCTGTCGACATCCGTGTACAGTTTTCTCCCACTTTTCACACACATAATTGATTTCCTGAAGGTGGGATTTCTCTGCCACGAGCTGTAAATTAAAGTGAAAATTATGTGCAGCTGAGGTTACAGAGTGCAAAAACTAAGTTTACTCCTGCAGGGATTTTATTTTTCCACTTTGCAAAGATTAAAAAATATGAGCTCTTCACACTCTAATGCTCGTTGTATTTTCACCTAAATTCAGCCAAGAATAGTTTGGAGGTTTTAGGCGTCGGTTGATGAGCAGAGGAGAGCTGCAGTAGACGGTGGGAACATCACAGCTACCTGACGCTCTGCGGAGCTGTAATAAATTAACTGTGATGAGAGTCTGGGAGTCGATGTGTGCGGGCGCCATGATTTTTCATCTCTCTGCACTTTAGTGTTAAAATGGAGCTGTGAAGAAATTCTGCTTCAATAAACCATCCATTTGAAAGTAATCCTCAAAATCTGCTCAGTAAAGAGCTGTTTAAAACTTCACTGCCTGTTAATGAACAGAACCATTAGTGATGGTTACCAGTGTCATATTGGTGTTATTCTCGGGATGATAATAGCTCATCACGTAATGACTGGATTATCATACAACTGGTTTTAGATATAAATGGTGCCCAGAAGATGAATTCAAGTAATTCTGGTCATCCCCTAACTTTTCACCATAGACTGTAAATAGAAGCAACTGGGTCTCAAAAATAAAGCCAATGCTGAAGTGAAAAAAAGTGCAATACTCTCAATGGCCACTTGAGGCGGGCTCCAATCGACTTAAATTAAAAAACTCAGTGAATCAATGTTTTACACAAGTCATTGTGATGTCATTAGCTGAAGTCAGTGATCTGGTCCATCTGAAACTCATTTCATCATTAAGTAGATGTTTGTCTTCAAAAAGAAGAATATTTAGGGGTGTGGTTGGTTTGATCAGCAGGCCTCCTCTCTCCTTTATTTAACCTTTAACCAGATAAAAACCCATTGAGATCCAAATCTCTTTCACAAGGGTGACCTGGCCAAGAGTCGACAGCACACGTCATAAAACAGAAAGGTGCCAATAAAGTTAAAATGCACGATTATTTTAGGTGCATGGTAATTACAATGAAGTGCTTAAGGTTTTAACATAAGTAACTGGTCATATCACGTCAGCTCTGTCCATATTTCATTTAATGGTTTGTAGATATATCCATCCATATACACTCTGTGCTTTTTTTCTAACCTAGTTGTTGACTAAAGTTTGGGTCAGTCTTGGTTTTCAGAAACTGTAGCCCAGACTTGTTGCTGTTTCAACTACAACTTAATGGGTTGGCATGAATTGTATCAGATATTCATGGTTGCCAAAGGATCAACAAGGATCAAGCTACTGACTTGTAATCATCCAGCATTAACAGCAAGTCACAATTCACATCTATGAATTGTACATCATGGTTTCCTTTAGATATTATCCCTTTTTTGAGCTGCTGTGAGTGATCTTTTTGCTTGTTTGGTAAAAATTTTCACCACCTATTTGATTCATTGCTGTTAAAATGTGTACAGGCATGTACACCGCCCCCCCCC
>OOFC01042419.1:39234-61638 GCA_900323345.1 Pseudochromis fuscus
CCCCCCCCCCTCAAGATGAACTGTAATGACTTTGCTGATCCCCTGACTTACCATCTAACACCACAATCAGGCTTAAAAAAAAACATGTGAGCATGGTAGCATGCAGACACTAGCCCAGGGGTCCGCAACCCTGGTCCTAGAGGGCCGCTATCCTGCATGTCTTAGATGTGTTCCTCTTCCAACACACCTGATTCAAATGATCAGCTCATCATGAAGCTCTGCAGAAGCCTGATAATGATTCTGATCATTGAATCAGGTGTGTTGGAAGAGGGACACATCTATAACATGCAGGATAGCAGCTCTCTAGGACCAGGGTTGAGTACCTCTGATCTAAAACATGCAGGATAGCAGCTCTCTAGGACCAGGGTTGAGTACCTCTGATCTAAAACATGCAGGATAGCAGCTCTCTAGGACCAGGGTTGAGTACCTCTGATCTAAAACATGCAGGATTGCGGCTCTCTAGGACCAAGGTTGCAGACCCCTGCACTAGCCTGTATCTCAATATACTGCTGGGCCTAGGTTGTTGCCTCACAGAGCAGACAGCATGATTGAAGTGTTACCTGTATTACCTCTGACAGAGAAGGCATGGTAGATGTACGACTGTTTGTACTTTATACTGTGCCAGAGGAAAAGTTTAAAGTTTTATTCTAAAGCATGATGAATACACACAAAGGTCAGAACTGCTGACTCCTGCATGTGTTGTCATGATTAAAGTGTTTTTAGGAGTAAAGTTCTTACCACTTTTGAACCTATGCTTGAATATAAGTCCTAGTATATATTTCTCAATAGACCGTAAACCTTTATTTAGCATAGCTGCATGTTACGAGTACAGCAGGTAGACGTAATAACTATGGGATTGGATCAAAATCCCTAAAAACTCCAGATATTATGCAGTTTATGTGGAAAGCAGATGCTTGCATACGTGTTATACCTTTCCCCCATCGATGACAGGTGTTACCATTCTGCTGTGTATTCATTTTTTATTACAAAGAAATTAATATTTGTTGCAGAGATCTTTTAAATGGTTTACACAGTTGAGACCTGTTTATGCTATTTAATAACGTTTATGGTCGTCACTGATCATATTAATGGTATCTTTAGCAGATGACATCAGCTGATTTGCTGCCATATATGAAATCTGTATTGCAGGGAGCAAAACACAATATATCATATAAGTGAAAATATCCACCGTCAGGATGTTTGTCTTGAAATCTTGACAACATATTATTACCGTGCTATTAATCTTACAGAAATCTGATCTGTTTTACAAAGTTTTGTCTGCAGTAGTAGAGCTTGTGGTAATAGATCCAGGAAGTTGTAAATGAAGGAAAAAGCATTTTTATCCAGCTACCGGTGTGGATTTTCATTTTATACAAATAGTTTGTGGCCTTTGTGTGATACTGATTATGAATAGCAATCCATCACTGTCATTTTTAACAATTTTAGAGTCATGAAAAAGTAATTATCAATGTGATTCAGCTTTAAATTTGGCATGTTTGTGGGACGGGGAGTTCCCCCCTCGGTCGTTGCATTGACCCATTCTCCAGCCAGAAAGTATTAAAACCAATCGCTTGTAAAGCCATTGCTTTTAAGACATTGCATGAGAGTAGCAGTGGGCTGGAAAAGGGAAAACGTCTCATCTTACTATAATGAGCCGAAATATTTCTGCTACAGTAAACATGAACATAAACAACGTGTCGAATTTGTCAGCAGACATTTCACGATTCTTTACTTAAAGCTGGAGAGACTTGAGGCCGAACATTATCAACAGTGTGTTCTGCTCTGCTGCTGCTGTAGCTGTCGAATGGTTTTCACACACGAACACGTGGACGGACAGACACGATCAGGACACCTTGGATTCCAGTTGGAGGAGATTCCTCGGCTGTGTTTGATTTGGACGGACTTGACTTCTCTCAGATTTTTGACGTCTTTGATTGATGAACTTCTTGGGATATTGGATGTCTGGTTAATTAGAAGGTTGAGTTGAGCCACTGGAAAATCGTCTGTGTTGCCTTTGGTTTCCTTCCTCTGTTCCTGTGATACAAGCAACATTCACACATAAGTCTTTTCCACTGTGTGACTGCAGCTGTCCCAGTGTCCTACACCATGTGTCAAAGGAAATCAAAGAAATCGTTACAATACTTAAATGCAGATAAACTGTTTTTGTTCAGACTATTTTCTCTATTTAAAACTCCAGCACAGACACTACATGATACCTAAAGAAAGGCAGACCCTCCAGGCTGCAGGTTAAAAGTGCAGCATCAGTAAATAAGTAGCTGATTGATAGGAGCATAAATAACAACAATTTTATTATCATTATCATTATTATTATTGTGTCTTTGATGTCAAGAAATGCCCTTAAGCCTTTTTTGCTGACTAGCTAATAAGAGCTAACTTGTTAAGTTTCATTTGTAAATATTTGTAATATGCAAGGGAATTATTATACGGAAGCCCTAAAAGGACGTGGTTAACCATATTTGTATTTTCTCCATTTTCCTGTGATAACGAGAAAATTTCAGTGGTTTTTTCTCGAGATCACGAGTTATTTTTCTCGTTATCTCAAGAAAACAAAGTTCTTTTTTTTCAAAGATTATTGTTATGGTTACTCCATCTCCAATTATACTTCATGCCAATTATAGGATAAGTGACCTCATTATCACGAGAAAACGAAGGCTGTTTTCTTGTGATAACGAGATAATTTTCTGGAGACTGCACCACAGTAATGTTAATTGATCATAACTCAAAACCATGATGAGCAAACGCACAAACAAACAGAAGTAAAGCTCACTCACCTCAGTCTGTGTGCAGCAGCAGCGTGGGACGTTGTAGTCCAGATAAAGACAGTAATCAGCCTTTTGTTTTGATTGTAGATCGCCAGAAAATTATCTCATTATCACAAGAAAACGATGGTCGTTTTCTTGTGATAATCCTATAATCTTGAGAAAAAAACAAAGTTTGTTTTCTCGGGATAACGAGAAAAATAACTCAAGATCTCGAGAAAACCACTGAAATTATCTCAATATCACAGGAAAACAGAGAAAATAAAAATATAGTTAACCGTGTCCTTTTAGGGCTTCTGTATTATTAGGCGTCACAGCTAATTAACTTTTTTATACTGCGAGAAAACCTGTTCAATTTTAGCGCAGCTCCATTAGCTGGCAAAACAACTAGCATGTACATATCATTAAGTTAAATAGTTAATTTAAAATTACCTCAAAGTTGTTGTTTTAGTTAACAGTAGCTAACTAGCTTTTGCTAAGCGCGGTAGCTAAAGAGCATGTAATTCTTATTTTGTTGTGGAAGAAACAACCGCTTAGATATTACATAAATATGTTAATTTTATATTATTTCATAATATTTAGTTAGTATTGAACATTCGTGAGCTTCCCACTGCTCAGGCTAATCACACATATTCAATTTCTCATTGTATTTCCCCACATCTGCTCCCTAGAAAATACCAAAAGGGAACAATGCCTTGCATATTTCAATGTCACCTGTCACCATCTGGTCTGTGAAATTACTGACGACAGACAGCCGTAAACCACTTGGCACCGTTCTCTCTCAACATATTATTGTATTCGCAAACCTACACCACAAAACTGAAGGATTTATGAAGTGAGACGGACTGAGAAGGATGAGTTTGGTTTTGACCTGTGCTCACATGTGGAGTTTACCACAGGAGAGTTATACAACAGTGGATACACCAAGACGGGACCAATAAAAAAGCAATTTGTCAGTTTGGTTCAGCTTTTTGATTTTTTTTTTTTTAAATCTGTAGGAAATCTGCAGGGGTTCAACAAACTTTTGATATGAGCAGCAGCAGCTAAATGTCATTAACTGAACTACTTTCTGTGTCAGGTACATTACGCTCTATTTATCCATGTCTCATAAACGTCTGAAGTGTTAACAGCCTGGTGTTTTTGGTGACACCCGGACAGATACACTGACCCAAGGAAAACACACTTTGTCAATTAGAAGGTGTAAATACTGACTTTTTCTCCGAGCTGCAGAGACGTCGAGCTCGCTCCCTGTCTCTCCGGTGGAAAAAGAACAAATACCTCGGCCATGTGTTACAAATCAAATGGAAATGATGAAATTAAAATGAAATGGGGCACTCAGATAACCATTTAATTAGCGCTTGTGGTAGCGATCAGGATGAAATCCAAGAATAAAATCATGTGGTATATTTCCTTTGCCATCAAGACTATTGCATGACTTCTTTTTTTTCTGTTCTTTCAAAGCTCTGCAGCAAAGGAGTCATTTCACGCCTGTTATAACGCTACAGCTCCAGGTGCCTTACGAGGATATGGATTTCTTATATGAAAATTTAGATTAGATTGGATTTTAGTGGTTTCCTATCCGCTCGGCTCAGGACACCGACGCCCAAATAAAGAATGTGGACAAATTGAGAAGAATCTGCTTCCTCCGGCTGCACACTTCACTGAGTGGCATTCACTTTTTACACCCGTCCGATTTAAAGAGCCATGAAGGTATTCAGGACTACCGTGGCAAAGGCTTGAAGGAAAATAAAGAAATCTTTCACCTCAGCCTAAACACCAGCGCATACATAGTAGCACAAGCACATAAACAATGTGAAGTTGGACCGATTGCACAGTTTCAATCAGGCTCCGTAGCCAAAACACAAATGTAAAGTCTTCCGGGAGTCGGGGCAGGGCCTCCTGAAGCCGGCTCAAGTGCTGAGAGTCCCACTCACATTTACAATGTGTGTTTATAATCATCGCCTCTCCGACATGATGAAAGGACAATTAACAAGATGGTGACTATCACGCTCATAATGTGACCGACACTTATGCCCCCTCATCAATTTCTCATTAGCAGTTTCCTCCCAGCTGGTGTAATTGTAAAGACTAAAAACAGAGAAACTGTTTGTCTGTTTGACAACAGGAAGTGGTTTGAACAGAGAGGCCTCCCTGCCAGACTGAGAGGGTTGCAAAACCCACCAGGGAAAGTGATCTGGAGTGGGGTGGATTGTATCTAACTAGAGCTAAACACAAGTGACAGCACGCTCATCACATGAAAGTATCGTCACTGGGTCTTTTATTAACTTTGATATGAGCACTGCATCTTCAGACTAGTTTTCTGTATGTTTAGGACCATGCTAACTTAGGCTGTAAATAGACCTGTTCAAAAATCATCTTTTTCATATTTCTACATGCTACTGCAGTTTCCCATGATTTTTGACCTGAAAAAGCTGAAAACAACCACTTTGATGTAGGATTTCTGGAAAGCCTGCCTCATGGAGCTGAAAGTTTTCGCAAAGCAATCAGCTCAAAGTGTCCAAGAAACAGCTCCTTAAATAATGTTTTGCCCAAAAACTCTTGAACTAAACAAGATAGAGCAATAAATTAGCAGATGCCGGGTTTGACAGCTCTGAGAAACCTCAGAGCAGTGAATGACATTGCTGAACGTGGGGTGAAGATGATGAGTGAGATGAAAAATGTCATCACCACAGACCCCAACAAAAAGGAGTATCTTCTCCAAGCTGTATGACTGGCTTACAATGACTTAAACTCTGATATTTTGACATGTTTTACAATGTTTGTTTCTGAAAATTGTTTGTACCAGTGTATATGTAAACATCATCTTTCTTTTGATACTTAATTTGTTGCTCTATCTTGTTCAGTTCAAGAGTTACAGGATAAAAACCCTGGGAAACACTGCAGTAGTATATACAAATATGAAAAAGTTGATTTTTGAACAGGTCTAGGCTGGAAAGGTTGTGTTAAGTAATGTGAAAAAAATCCAGGAACCACAATGAAAAAAGAGAAAGAAGCTCAACATAAACACAACACATACAGGTGGATAATACTGCTAGATCTGCTAAGCTCCTCTGTTTCCATCTGTTGTCCATTTTTTAAGTTCTCACTGGGTTAGCCTGATTTATAGGGAGCCATATTGGCCCTTAATTAGACACTTAATAATCCATCTCCACATCTGTGATGTAAAGGCTGTGATGTTTTCCAGAATGTCCCTGCCATCTAAAGGTCTGTAGCTCTACATCAACCTCATCAGTCTGGCTTTCATTGGAAAGTTAATGTGTCCCACCCGCTTTAAAGCTCTTTTAGAGGGTATGAATATGGTCCAATACCTCAGTTTTTGGCCTAAAAAGTGGAAATATTGAAACTGAGCGTTGTCATGTAGTTCAACCTTGAACTGTGCTTTGGTATTTTGACGCAGATGAAGAAATATGCATTTGTTGCGTAACTTTGTAACAGCACAGCGTTGTCAGGAAGTGCTCCACAAACCTGGAAAGTCAGTAACCCCACTAAATTCTCACTTTGACCTCTGACCACAGGAAACCTCTGAGCAATGTCCCTGAAGGCCCAACGAGAGGCACTGGGTAGTTTTCACCACATTATATCATGTCACTGTTACTGAAAACTGAATGACTTTCATGATATGGTGAAAACGAGATGCCATAATCAGATGAAGGTTTATTTTAGGGGAAGTGCTTTTATAATGATTCACTTATTCAATATTACTGCAAAATGAAAACGTCATCTTTTACTACTTACCACAAGGTATGCTACTCAAGATAGTACTTCAAAACTTACATGTGTTACTTATTATCATAATTGTATAAACCTTTTTTTTTTAAAGTTACAGTGAGTTTAAGCCAAGTTAAATAATAAATGATAACAAATTTACAATTATTTCTCACAGGAGTGGCCATGCAGCATACATATTATTATTATTATTGTTACTATTTGCCTATATTTGAGAGTTATCAGTAAAGAGATGTTGTTTGTGTTCAGTGTCTTAAAAACTTAAACGCTCGTCTGTGAGATAGCTCAGAATCTAACAAAACTTGCTTGGACCTCGACTTCAAACCTCAGTTTAATCAATTTGTAAGGATCTCTAGGCTTGAAGAATATAAACAGAATAAATCCATGAAGTTTATCATTTATCATATCATTTATTAATCATATATTTTGTGACTTTTTATGGTTTAGCTGCAAAACTCCAAGACATTGTGCTACATTTTATTTTTAGTTTAGTCTGTGTTTTTTTTTAGTATTAGTAATGACCATAGACATACGTACGTAGACCCCTCATTACGTGGTGGTGCATCACTGTTGCTGCCATACTGGATTGGTCTCCTCAGTGTAGGTCTGTACCAGAGTCAACGCAGAGTGAACAACTATATGCCCATTTTGTGTAGCCTACGGTTACAATAAATCTTATTTTTAAAGCTTACTTTTCCAGGCCTTTAAAAAAATAATAGTAATAAAAAAAAACCCAACCCAATGTACAAACCAGGTATATATGTTTGCTTCATATATACAAATCAAACCATGTGAAAATCGGGAAATAAATCAGGGAGTTATTTATTATTGTAGTTGGGCATACACCAGTTCCTCAGTACAATAAATGCTCTAGGGGCGCATGGTGGACCCATCCAAGATAGCGGCCGTGCTGATATGCCAGCTCCACTAGGCAGCTTCAGTCTATGAGGTGTCTACATATATATATGTCTATGATAATGATCCTGTCATGTGCAGTGCTTTCCTGCGTCATCTCCCATCTTTCTGTTAGGCCTGCACTGAAGTCTGGAGGTGGAGCCATCTGAAGAAGCCAGAAGCATACACCTGACACTAATCTGTTTTATCACCTGACTCAACACAAAAGACCTTTCACCTGCCACTCATGGCCAGATGGTTCCTTCCAAATAGAGTTGAACACTGTTTCTCTGAGTTCAGTCTCCAGTGTCACAGCTCCCTTCAGCTCCATCACTGGTTCCTCCAGCTCATGCTCCAGTGCCACAGGCCGTGCCCCCCCCACCAGCCTTCACATGCCCAGGATCACATTTACTCCCTGAGTAGCTCTGTAGCTTTGTAGAAACACTGTCATAGTCCCAACACAACAGTTTCTGGACCCAGAGGAAGATAGAGAAACAACAGCAAAGCTTCATCAACTGTTCTCATTGGGAACTGTGCAGTTTACCTTCTGATCTGCTGTGTGCCTCATGTCATGTTGTTTTGTTTATGTATTTTATATTGGGTTGGTTTTGGCTTTGGCTGATTCTAGATGGCCTCATTTGTATATATATCATAAAAAACCACTTTTCCTCACTGATTGATTATGATTAGATTGCAGTCAAAGCAATCTATGCAGAAAACATCCATCCATCCATCCATCCATCCATCCATCTTCTATAAGCTTATCCAGTGGCCGAGAGGCTGGGTACATCCTGTGCAGGTTGCCAGTCCATCACAGGACCAAAACACCAGAGACAACCATTCAGGCTCACACTCACCTACGAGCAATTTGTTCTCCTAACAAGCATGTCTTTGGACTGTGGGAGGAAGCTGGAGTACACAGAGAAACCCATGCAAACACCACACAGAAAGACCCCAGAATTAAACCCAGAAGCTCGTTGCTGTGCTTAATAAAACCAATAGTGAACGTAGCTGTTAAAGTATATGAAACAGTGTCTTGTAAGTCTGCTGTGCGTGAAGTAAGTAATGTAATCTCATAAGTTCTTGGAAGGTTGTGTCATTCTTGGCTTTATGATGAAGGAGAGCAACTGTCTGGCCAAAGTGACTTGACAAATATTGTGCTGAAATATAACTCTACGACTTTATGTGTTTGATTTTTTGCTTCCGTTGTTGAAAAGCTGTGCGCTGCGAGGCCCAGCCAGGCCTTGGTTTCCTGCTATTGACTGCTGGCCTGTTGTTTTTACCTGCTCAAACAATAACTTGGCATGAACGCTTTGACCAGGAGATGTCAACATGTGAAAATGCAGAAGTCTGTATGTGATGAAGGGCCATCGATGCAGTTTTTACTTTATATACAGTACAAAAGCAGTGAGTTACAGTGGACAGATGATTGATTGCTGGAAGAAGCTGGTGAGGTCACGCCTGTGAACTGTGAAAATAAATGGGCAATGTTCTCCCATTTTTCAGCAACGACTGAGGTTCTCGTGAACAAAACTCTTTTTTTCCTCATTTGTCCAGTTCCTAGCAAAAGAAGACTGTAGATTAACTGGGCAGCACTCAAGTGTAAACGTCTGAAGCAGAGCATCGCTGGAAATAAAAAGTAGCAGCGCTCAGCAGTTGTGAGGCTGGTTGGAAGACAAGTCGGCAGAAAACAAACCTTCATCGACTTTGAACACTTCTCCAAAGCTGCAGCTTCCATAAAAGTTTGTTTGTTTGTTTATCGTTTATGTTCTGGGCTTGATTTTCTGACAGAGCAGCGTGTGAACACAGCTCTGGTTAGCCAGAAACTTGGAAGGCCCGACTTTGTCATCAGCACATATAAATATAGCGCTATAGCTGTGGCCAATAAGATAATAGTCCAACTCCCAAATCCAGATCAGCACCAAAACCTAATCAACTGAGCTCTCTGCTGCAATTCAGCTGAATCCATTCTCCAGCTGCAGGCTGAAAGTTACTGTTACCAGCTCTATGGTGTCTTCAGAAGTCCCTCTGTCCATGCATAGTCAATGAAAGACATACAGAATGAAGACAGAAGTTTCTAGGATGCTGAGTGAACATGCATGTGTTTTACTGGTCATCTGATCTGACCTGACAACAAGGAAACAACAGTACCACACAAATATGGTTGTGTTGTTATTTATTACATACTGTGCTGTCCAAAAATCTGAGATAATAGATGAAGATCCTTTGACTACTTTTGGATTTGTTTCAATTTTACTACTTGCTTTTAATTTCCACATAACAGACTATAAGCATAACAATCTGAGTAAAAGTTTCATAAATCTGTACTAGGAACCTAAAAATAACGGTTCACTGGGTGTAGAGGTCAGGTGACTGTGGAGGAAAATCCACAACTTCTTGGTCTTTGGTTGTTGAAGTGTGAGTGGGTTCATCTTTCTGCTGCAGGATTAATATTTCTCCACAAAGATACAGCTCTGCTGCCTCTGCTCGCTCAGGGTGGAGTCCAACTACACACCTGAATATTCCCAGCAATGTGCGTCACTGTGGGTTTTTCCCATTCTCTCTCCTGTTGATCTGCTTACATACACTCTAGAGTTACTCCCACTTATCATCAATTTGAATTATTCAGAAATTAGGACTTTTTCCCCCTCATCGTCCATCAATGCTGGTGTATCTTTGCTCACGACCAGGGTTTGGCCTCATTTCCCCTCCTGAGACGTGGTTTGGAGGCACTACTCATCCTCTGAGATAACTATTAAACAGCTTCCTTCTTTTGCTGATTGGAGTTTTCACTTGTTTGAGAGATTAAAAAACATCAGTGTCATCACAGGCAGAAAATGTACTAGTTGCCAAAGCTGGATTTCTTAATCTTGTGATACAGCATGAATCATTGTGATCACTGCTGTTGTGCCTGGTTGAGCTTTGGATACAACTGACTCAGTTTGTACACAGTGTTTTCCAGTCCACACAATCTCCAGTCCAGCCTGACTTGGTGCTGAGAAAGCTTTGCTGCCAGTGACAATTTAATTTTAATCTTTCACTTAGTTCAGATGCCATGTTTCCCACTTTCACATTGTTACTTTGTCAGCAGTGCTCAGCTGCCTTGGTACCTTGAAGCACAGCCACATTCACAGCCCACAGGTGACCAGCAGCTGCAGGTTTACTTCAACAAGTGGATGAGTAGTACTAGTGCTAATGAGTAGCACTAATCTGTATCATTTTGATTGCTCACCAAGAAGCAGTGCAGACTCCTAAATATTTCTTCTTCATTTTACTTGTCAGAGCCTCTGTTGAATCCTTAAACGTTCGGATTATTTCCAGGTTTATGTAAAAACAAAAACTGTTAATGTGATCTCACACTTTTGGACCCTACTCTAAGTATTTTGTTTGTGTTTTGTTTATTAAATTGTAGATTATTAGTACCTACCCTCGTCTGCTTTACTACCATGCAAATGCAATGAGTTTTGCTTGCTTTTGCTCACTATTATCAAGTTGTTTTTCTGGGTAAACACCGTTGGACAGTAGGAAAACACACATTTGGCACCGATACCAACAAACCAGTTTGCTTTCTACCAGAGTCTCTTCGTGCAGGAGCCAAAATGCATTAATAAATTCTGATTTATTACAGCGAACCGAGGTTTTAGACACTTTCTAATCCTGTTGGTTTGACACACTCAGCTGAAAATAATTGAATTAGGATGGAAGATCTATAAACATCAGTGGAGGTCTGAGCACTGAGACAAAAATCTGTTCTGCAAACATTCATATATTCACCCACCAATAACAAGCTTGATAGGATGAACTTTAACTCGTTTCATCAGAATATCTCCTGCCTTGATTTCATATGTGCAGAATAAACAGGAAACGATATAAAATAAACTGTAAACTCAAGTAACAATAACCTCTCCATCCTGATTTTGGCCATGAGCATGAGCAGAAAGGTGTGGATTCTGGTCCATTATCATGTTTCTGCCCTTAATATTTTCATTTTTTTGCCACTTTCCTATGAGAACCATCTGCATCTTGCATCATGAGTGTACGCAGAGTAGCAACACTCTGGCACAGTGAGCAGGCAGCGGAGTTGCTGTGTGAGCTGTCGGCTTTAAGGATATATATCACCTCAGCGTAAATCAAACCACCCGCTCTGTTTGTTTTGGCCCGAGATCACATTCGACTGTAGTGCTGCCATGTAATGTGGTAACACCTATGTAAAGTCGTGTGAAGAGCTCTGGGAGCCATATGTGGAATCTGCACAGCATCACGGCATGATTTAATAAAAGGTTTGACTTTCGCAAAATTAATTTTCAACAAATGTGATGAATGGCTTCATCGCCAAGTATCATTTCAGATAATAAACCATCGCATCTGCACGCTTGATTATGCTGCTTTTGAATGCGGTCCATGCTTTTGCACGCAACTGTTTCTCTAACAGGTGCTTGAGTAGCGCATGCATAGAGGCTGTTTTATGTGTAAAGTTATTGTTATTGCATTACTGCATTATGAGGTCAGTGGAGCAGGTTTCAGTGATTGGAAGGTTAAAGTTTATGGCCCAAGACCACAAAGAAAATCTAATATGATTTCTTTCTTTTTTCTAATCGGTGATGTAGGGGAACATAAAACGGTGGGAAAGTGTGTTCAAAGAAAAAGAAATGAGGTGAACACTAAAGCAGACAAAAATCAAGGAAGATATGCACAGTAATCAAATGCATACATCTGACTCCGATACACATAATCTTTGTTTTGAAATAAATAAATCCTGCTAGGCAAAGTCAAGGAGCTCATTATCTTATCTGTGATGTAACTCCACAGGCAGTTCGTGACTGTATGAGCTCCGTGAAGGCAAATACACATGTATTCCTGCATCTGTGTTGCCACTATACATACATACATCCTTGTTGTGTACATTTTACAAAGTGGTGGCTGGAGAGGTGCCAATCCACCTCCAGGGAACTGCCGAGGTGCCCTTGAGTCAAGGCACTGATCCCCCCAGTTTCTCTGGGTGCGATGAGCTATGGCAGTGCTCTCACTCTGTGACCTCTCCAACGATGTTACAAGGCCCCTGTGAATGTAAGCATGCATGTGTGAGTTGTTTAGGGGGCTGGTGTGTATACCAGAGTGAAAATGCAGTTTTGTTGTGTGTACTGTGTACATGACAGTGACAATAAAGATTCTTATTCTTCTTCAGAAAAACAGACTTTTTTTTTTCTAATTTCAATAGTTAATAGCTTAACAAAAGGCATTTACAAATATAAAATAATCAAATGACTGAAATAATAATAATAATAATTATAATAATAATGATAATAATAATAATAATGGTTTGGTAGTGCTTTTTCTGGAATGCCAGACTGAAATGACACAATGACCATTATTCTTTTACACCCACTCACACCGGTTGTGGTCAATTAAGTTGGCCACAGCTGCCCTGCACTTACAGCCCCTCCGACCACCACCAAACCATTCACTCAACATTCATACAGGGCAAAGTGGGTAAAATGTCTTGCCCAAGGATACACCGACAATGACTGGGAGGAGCAGGAATCGAACCACCAACACTTCAGTTGGTATGCGACTGCTCTGCCACTGAGCGACTGCCATCCACAGTCCAAAGACATGCTTGTTAAGTGAATTGATTACTGTAAATTGACAGTATGAATGTGAGGCTGATTGGTTGTCTGTCTCTTTGTGTTATTCCTGCAACAGACTGGTGACCTGTGCAGGGTGGACCCCTCCTCTCACCTGTTACCTGCGGGGACAGGCTCCAGCAGACCCCTGTGACCCAGCTGGATAAGTGGGTATAGAAGATGAATGAATGAATGAATGGATGGATGGCTGGATGGATGGATAAGATTACATGTATTTACATTTATGTTTTAAAAAACACTTTAAAAATTAAACATCTGTCAATTAAAGAAATCTATCTCAAGTTACAAAACCGATGCTTCCTTGTATTTGACCTTGATTGTGTTACATTTTAGAAATGTTTTCATGATATTGAACTTCAGTTTAACAGCTTCATTAATTAATTAAAAACAAATATCTTGAATTGATCATAGACTTGTGAATGTATTTTAAATGTCTTGATGTAAATAAAATAGAAGAAAATATTATTGTTTTGATTTTTGATTTTTCACTACATGTGAAAATATCAAAAAATCTTTATTTCTTTAATTTAAAAAAAATTTTTTACAGTCCATGTTGTTGTAAAGATGTCACCAGTTTGACCTCCAGTGTGGATGTGATGCAGTACATTATGGTGAGTTTATGTGATCTTCTGTGACCCTTAAAATTTCACCTGTAACTTTTTTGGATTGTTAAAACTCACACAGCTGACAACATCTCCGGACTCACCTGTGTAGCTGCCATTATATTTACGTTTTAGAGATGGTTGTAAACAAAAAAATAGTGAGGATCAACCATATGCAGCTGTATAACAAAGACAAACTATTACTCCAAGTGGACCTCACTGACACTACATACACTGGCAGTACAGAGGATACTGATGTAGTGACACTGGATGCAGCTTTAGAGGAATCACCACTGAATGACCCCCCCCCCTCCAACAAACACATCACCAAAACAACACAGATGTTACGTGTTTACTGCAGAGTTATTATACTGTAATGCAATGTTTTTTCTGGTGTTTTGTTTGACCTTCTTAATTTGCAGCTCTGCATCCAACAAAATATGTTTACATGCTGCTAATTTGCTTTGCCAGATATGTTTGGGAGGAAATATAATAGAAAGCCTGGAATACATTTTGCAGGAATGTGTGACGTTCTGTGCTAAAGTTAAAGGGAGGTGGTCGAGGTAGAGAGAGATCTGAGAGGCCAGGTCGTCTGGGAAGAGTCTCAGTCATCCAGGTCATGGGCATCCAAGGCAAATCAATGAAATATATTGATTATATTTTGAGTTGAAAAATACAGATATGTTAAATAAAAGTCCTTTACAGAGATAATGTGTCCTCAAAACTCTTTGTCAGTACTGAAAATGAGTGAATTGCAGATATAATTTTAGGATGCAAGGTTTAATTTGAGAGCCAAAGTACACTGGGTTTAGGTAGATGTTCAGTGCATCTCTAATTATTATTTGTCTCCATATGTTTATGTCCTCTATTTGTCCAAAGACATTAACAGTGTATCTATCAGTCAAAGTCCCCTGAACTGTGAGCTGCATCCAGACGAGGCTCTGGCTGAGAGCAGCTGCTGCTGGTTAGTGATAAATGTGCAGGTACCATCAGTGGAACAGCAGGAGGCCGGGAGGTAGTAATTACCCAAATTTAACAACAATATACACTGGCGCTGGTTCACACTCTGTAAAATATCCTAATATTTACTCCATTATTTCCATCGTTTCTTTTGGAAATTATGACCCTCGTCTCTCTGTCTGAAACTGTCGACCTCCCGAGGGAGGCCTTGTTTTCCCGCGGCGGCTGCCTCGCTACCTTTGATTCCAAGTATCACCCTTGTGCAACCCTGACCTTTGACCTCGAGTAGTAAATTTGCTGCTTGCTCAGGTACCACGGCGCCACGGTCTCGTGGGACCTGAGCAGCGGCTTTAATTGCTGATCCTCGCCTCTGTACAGACGTTCGTGGCATTGCAGTTGGTGCGTCGTATAAATCTGAGGGCCTGACGTCGGGCTCGGAGGAGGACCAGTGCCAATAATTATAAGGGAGTCTCTGTGGCCTCCTTGTATGTCTTGGACAAGAATACAGTCATGAAGAACAGGAGTAGTGGGGTTCAGGGCTCTGTGAACCAGGGCAGTCTGAATATAGATATTTTGAGGCGAACTACGCAATAAAACAACTATTTTACAGTGAAAGGAGCACAAACGACCCTGTGACATGTTGTTTTTAAACAGATTACTATCTTTTACTGTGGTTAAATTAAAGGGCAAATTATGGAGCCATTAACAAAGGGCAACAGCTTCATTAAAGACATCAGTGTAGGCAGTAGCTCAATGAAATCTGCCAAGTTTTAATATAGTTTTAAAGTGATCATTAAAATAAAAATACCGTGTAGTTTTCCTCTGTAAGGCCAAACTACTTTCAGCAGACACTGCTTATGATTAGCAGCTCATTTCAGCCTGCAAACAAATAAATGCAGAGTCAGGAATTCGACTTGGTCCAGCGCTGCGTGTCCTCAGATAGTCCTGGTCCAAGCTCCAGACCGCATGCTCCTATCCCGGGAGTCCTGTTGTCGGGGTGTCGTCCAATCACGGCTCTGGGGTGCTTCAGTCGACGCGGCAGAGCCAAGGCCTCGGCAGGGACCTCGCTCGCTCCTGTTCTGCCTGTCTGTCGCCAAACCCCTGGAGCCGACCCTTGCTTGCAGCCAGGCCGTCCTGCGAAAATAAGAAGTGGAAAAAAGAGCAGCGAAACGGCGACAACTCTGAGTTTTTAATATTACTTCCTATGAAACGCACTCCCCACAACCTTATTCTTCTTCTTTTTCCTCAGACACAAGGAGGCTTAGAGTCTTCACATTTTCAGCACTGGATGAGCTTACGTTCAGGTTTCCACGCTCGTCCTCGCTGCAGCCCCGGGACGTCTTTTTCCACATTCAGCCGAGGTTTGGTTCCACTTTGGATGGAGCCGTGGCGCTCCGTCTTTTTCAGGCGTATTATCTTAATCGCTGCCAATGTGCCACAGGCTAGGAGGGCAGCATGATGATTTATGCCAAGCTTAAGTGATTTAAAAGTTCTTTAAAATATTTTACTGGTCTGTTTCTCCTACAGGATAGACGTACGTGTATGGGAGGAAACGGGCGCGGGGTGAAGTCACAGCTTGCTGTTCCTACTCAAGGATACGCATCATTTATTCGTACTTTAGCTGAGCAATTACAAGGAAAAAAGATGAAGTGGGTGAGGTGGTATCACATGGAACGATTTGGGATAAGGTGATTTAGAAATTGCAGATATGGGAATTGTGCTTTCTCAAGGTGGTTTTAGACATTTTCTTGGCTGAAGAAATGAGAAGTGGCACAGGAGGAAGGTTCTGGATTTGCTAAGCTGACATTGATGAAGTCTTTCAAGAAGTCGTAACCACGCATGGAAAGTCCTGCCCACTCTAGCATGCTACCACACACACGTAAACACGCTGGCTGGAGCTCCAACTGTGTTAGTTTTGGGTTATTTTTAGGTGGTGGCTGCAATCCCCATTTCCACACATCTGTGCCAGTGTTGTTCTTTAAGATGCTGTGAAATGATACATTACTCTCGCGAGGCAGTGACGTGTAGAGTTGCAGCCACTGAGTTAACACGAGTACCCTGCGATAAAACACAACACTCAAAGAGGCCATTTGTATATGAGTGTTTTTTAAAGGCTTTATCACAATGCTACTGCTACACTGTGCAGAATATCAGAGGTCTTGATCCCTTGTGAAAAATAAATCAAAATACAATCTGCAACACCATAATTCAACCGTCAATATGCAGCCGCATTAAGCTGAAGAAAATAAAATCGACAAATCCTGACATGTGCTTACAGAAAATCCAATATGCTGTGTTTACTGAGACTAACGGCCTGTGCTATTTTCTACGCCATATGGACAGAGCGAGGCCTCAGTAATCTTCATTGCTGTGGTCACCCACCATAGTGGAAATGTTTGTATGAATTCGAATCAAATATGTCAACCTCACTAAAGCTGCAGACTTGGCCGTGCCGGTTGTATGTTGAAGCTGTGGGAATGTAAAAACTTCAGAGGTAAAGGACGGGATAGATCATTTCAAACTCCAATTTTAAACCATCACAGTGGAGCTTCTTTTACTGTGTGTCTCTGCCAGGGGCGGCACCAGGCTGACACTAGATGGCAGCAGCACACACTGACATCTCCTCTCCTCAGCTGCATGGACGCTCAGCCCCAACACTCATTTTCAGGCATTTTCAGAAAGAAGTGAAAGCCATGAAACCTGCACTTCATTTCTTTTTGAAGAGGGAAAAATACGACAGAGTGCCGACTGGGGTGTGAGAAAGCAGACTGACATCGTCACCTGTTGGCTGTACCTGCCTGTCAACGCCGGGACTGTTTCTGTTGAACACATTTGAGTCACATCCTGGTCAAAAACAAAAGCTCTAGGAATCCTGTCAAAGGAAGGAAAGAGAGGAGGAGGAGGAGGAGGAGGAAGAGGAGGAAAAAAGCTGCAGGAACTGGTGGTTTATGGTTTTTTTTTGGTTCTATCTTTTACACACTGGAGTGATGTTTGGAGTGGAAACACCCAGGAGAGATAAGGTGGGACGTCACGTCTGGCTTTCATCATGGCACTGCCTCCTGCGAGAGAGCCGAGGAGCTGGGAGTCACTCCAATTCAGCCGAACTCCCTGTTTTAACAACACTGCGAGAATCTGAGGTCACTCTTCCGACGAACGGCAAAAAATAGTTGTCTGCGGACTTTAGAAATAATAAATCTGCACGGGGTCCAACTAGTGCATCCAGGCAGGGAGAATGAACAGAGTGTGTTGATTAAGATGCTCACCACAAAACTCAAAAGGGAAACAAAACACAGTCTTTAGCACTTCTAAAATCCTCTGTCCATACATTGAGAGTCACATATGTTTGTTTACCCCGAGGGGAGGGCCTGAGATTTATAACTGAATCGTCGAGCTGATTCCCCAGAGGCACAATTCATCCTGACCACTTTTTATGGCTTTCAATAAAACACGCTTTAAAAGATGTTCCTTCCCTTTTGTCTGCAGCTTTGATTCAATCGCCAGAGCTCCTCAGACCGAAGGCCTCGGCCTGGTTTGCCTTTCAAATCTGATCACATCCTCCTTCATGTTCCTCCCCCCTCCCTCCTCCACAATTTGTTTTCTTAAATAACCACTTAATTTGAAGCCCCGGCATTCTTCACGAGGCCATAAAAAAACACACAGCAGTAATATATTTGTCACTCTGCCAGTGAAGCGTGAGAGTCATTGTGCTGTAAGTAAAGATCCTCTAATGCTGTGTCATGGTGGTGGGATCAAACGCTCTAATTTATAGCTGCGCATCTTAAACTGGCTCTCCCGCATTGTGCGTTGTTTTTTAATCCGAGGTAAACTGCTTCTGCTTCTCACGAGGTCTGACCATATTTCACGCTATAGTTGACCTTTGAACTCCGAGAGCAGGTCAGGCCCCGTAGATCAAGCTGAATATTTGAGGCGAGTGCCACATGGGCTGCGAGAGGGAACCGCTGAAGGTTTGTCCATTAATCACAGCTTCTGCTCTGACAGAGTTGACCCCCGGAGTCAGATTTCCAGCCCACCGAATCAAAGCTGGTAATCGTCACCTAAAGACAAATGGTTCGGATGACTGCTGGAACTAAATTAGGACATAAATGTGTCTCGTTGGCTCAGAGGAAACACTCAGTAATCGCAGTCTCAGGTAAGTGTTTGGGTCAATTGTTATTGATATTAAACGTCTGTTATCTGTCAGTTGTTTTTGGTCTGTAAAATGACAAAGTGATGGGAAAAGTCCAGTCGTAACATTCAACTTATCCAAATATAAACAGTTAAACATTCATATGAAATTGTTGTTAACCAACTCCTCGTCAGCTGTGTCATATCAACATGTTGATGAGATTCTGGCACAACCACACACACACTCACACTTGGGAGACTTCAGGTACAACTGCAGACAGAAACTGGGAATGTTCACAGTGGAAATATTCAGCTTTAAAACTTCAAACATTTGTCCACCTCCGTGACTTTTGATGTTCCAATACTCCCACCTTCATGAAAAAAACAACAACACTCTACAAAATGAATAAAAACTGAACATAGTATCTAATGTAAACACCACCAGGTTCCATACAAATGATGATGGACTGCTGATATCCACAAAGGATGACTCCCACCGGCTGTAGTAATCCCCTCAGTTTTCCTGTAGCTCCACCATCAGGCAAACGTTTTTGGCCATTAGTGAAATGTTTGACATAATATCCCATAATATCCACACAATGAATCCCAGTGACTCAGTTGGCCCCTGTTTTGTCCTATGGTGCCCCCAACTTCTACTCTGTTAAGTGTCAACTAGTAAATGTTAGCATGCTGACGTGATGAGCCTCAGCACAGCCTCAGAGCTGCTAGCATGGCAGGATACTCTTAAGGCCATTTCACAGTTGGTGCAGATGATGCTTTGAGACTAACACAGATGGTGTGGACAGCAGAAAAAAGCTGGACACTCACTTAATGCACAGGTATGTACTGTATGTACTGTATGTACTGTGCTCTATATTCTCGGTCCAATTTATTTTGAAGTGTTGCTTTTCTTTTATTTACTTTTTTACTGAGTCAAACACAACAAACAGAACAACTTCATGTTGCAGAATACATGTGTGGAACATGTCCATGTACACACACACACACACACACACACACGCACACAATCATGTGTTTTTAGTTTCTATAATCTCACATATGGTCCTGGAACAGTAGTATGACATTGCTAATCATTCCCACTGTGGCTGCTTCTCTCTCTTAGAAAATCAACATATGTACGTTGGGCTTCAATAAGTTTTCCACCAGTTTGTTTCAGATCAGATTCATTAACATTGATATAGAAAGTTTGTCCTGAAGTATGATCAGGGCTTAGTCGCACTAGTAGTTAACTCTTTGTTCTCATTTCAACACGAATGATTTGCCCTTATGTGAATAAATGTGAAATCTGATGAAAATCAAACAAATTTTATTGTAGCACAAAGTGTTGTAGTCAAGACCGTACCAACTGAGACCAAGACATTATTGAGACTAGAGAGTATTGAGACCAAGACCAAGACATTTGCAAGTGGAGACCAAGACAAGACCAAGACTCTATTTATCAAAGAAAAATCACAACAAAACAGAACCAAATGACCAGTATCTATTTTTTTTAAATCAGCAAAAAACACTACTTTTACTAGAGTCAGGTCGTCTTCATCCACTCTCTGTGGACATGGGGCATGTTACAAAGACCACATGACACCGTGAAGGCAGCAGCTACATTTTGTACTTCTCACTTATTACAGTGGTGCTGCCTGGTCTTGACCGGTCTTAATCAAAAAACCAGAGTCCACCCTGTCCGAGACCGAGACAAGACCGAGTAAATACGCCTTTGATTCCGAGACGAGACCAAGACCCTTAAAAAGTGGTCTAAAGACTGGTCTTGAGACCAAGATCGGTCTCGAGTACTACAACACTAGTGGCACAGTGGCACTAGTGGCACAGTGCGTCCAGCTCAAGCAGATCTATCCCCTCCTTTCATTACTTTAAGGCATCTCTTTTTACTTCTGTGTGTACATTTTTGGTATTTATTACAACATTTTAGCAAAACCAGCAGGTGTGGGAGTGGCGAGGTCTGGGAGAGCTCTCGTCTTGTCTGTGAGTCTGTGAGTGTATTTGTGTTGGTTTGTTTTTTACCTTCTGTCTATATTTATCTTCAGAGCCCCTTGAAAACTGGATGATTCATCATTTAAACTGTGTCTTATACTTAGATATGAGTTTTTGGACTAAGTCAAGAAACAAATCTGATTGTTTCGAATACATGTATATTTTAGTTAACTTGACACAACACTGGTCCTATTAAGTGTTTACAGTCAACTCTTCAGTGTAGTTTTTAAAGTAACTTTTAAAAAAATCCTCCAAGTTGTACAGAGTGTATGTTGAGAAGTCAGTACAGTGTTAAACTTTCTAATGATGCTCACAAATACTTTTCAAATACCTAAACTGCCTGCTCTAAATAAATATCACCAGCATCTGTTATTTTGTATCCATCATGAGACTAATACAACACATTAAAGCTATGGTTCAGGATAGACACACACACACACACACACACACACACACACCTGTCCAGCCATCACTATTCTAAGACTTCCAGCTGCACAGAGTCTCAGTGTCGGCTTCAAGGCTCTCTCTTTAGTGTGGACCATTGTCAAAATATCAAGTGAATAATGTGGTGTGGACGGGTGCAGCCGCGAGGTCAGCTTTTCAAAGACAACACTTGACAGGATTTTATCCTCTGCCATGTAGATTTGACACCTGTTTAATCATCTGACATTCACAACTCCTCACTGCAGAGAGGCCAGCAGCAACATATTCGAGCAGCCACCACACTGAGCCAGTCTCTTCTTTTAAAGCTTGTGAAGCCAACAAATTACAATGTTTCTGTGTTGTGCTTTGGGAGAGTGACGCTGCTCTATATCATGTCGGGAGACCATGTGGAAGTGACACCGAGATCTGTTTTTTTAGGATGAAAACAATCCCCCCCATGGAGATAAACGGCAGGTTGTGAATAGATTGAAGGTTTCTTCTTCATGTAAAACTGTAGCTGTGGTTTGTTTAAATTCAAGTCAACAAGATACAAATTCAGGGTTTCCTTCAGATAGATACTTTATCTTATGCCAAGTTCTACACAGTTGAATATCGTCTACTATAGGCCATGTTAGGCCTGTGTTTTTCCATTGTGTGTTTTTTTTCTTGTTTATAGATGAAACAATTAATTGAGATAATCTACATCAATTGCATACATTTTAACTTTGTTGCAGCTTTAATATGTGTTTGGTTTCATGTTAAGTCAAGTTTATTTTAGCCTAATTTTACACATTGTATTTCAAGGGACCAAACAATAATAATGATGATAACTAGAAAGCACTGAAAGAACCCAAATCTCTGCCAAGGCATAATAATAATAACTAGAAAAGCACTCTGAGAGCGCAGACCTCCGCCAAGCACTGTTAAGGCTAACTGATACTTTCCGCGTCCGCATGTCCGCGTTGGTGCATGAGGGTCCGCGTCACGTAAATGTCATGGAACACGTCGGGAAGCGCTCGAGTGGAAAGGCGTGGAGGCGTCCGCGTGCAGCTCCAAAAATGTGAGTGCATCGCCTGGGCGTGTAGGGCGCAAGCAACTGCAATGCGCCTGCGCTAGCATATCAAGATGGACGCCGTCAAGGAGAGACTTTGCGAGGAGAATCCTTAAAAAAATTCCTGGATCCAGACGGTGTTGCGGATCACCCCCAAAATGAAATCAGTT
>OOFC01042421.1:0-12985 GCA_900323345.1 Pseudochromis fuscus
AAAAAAAATAGATAACATTGTAAAGCTACGTTTTGTAAGCTACATGTTGCCACAAAGGCATTTTGTGAAATGTTGTCTGAAAAGTAATCAGAAACGGGAGCTCCATGACGCGCAGTCCACCAGGTGTTTGCTAATTGCTGCTACCGCTGTGTGTTTGTTTACGCGTTGGAGGGGAGCTCTGCTGAGACGGGAGCAGTGGTTGGTGGCTCGGCAGGTGACGAAAGCTCGGGGGCGTTTCTAGGAGGAATGGGCGTTCCTGGGAGGAATGAGGCAAAACAGCTTCCAACATGACTGCCATGAGAGTTTCTAAAGATTACTCAAAAATACGTGAATGGGCTAAAGAAACACTTCAGGCATGTTTTTAATGAGGGAATGACATAATAACATGATATAAAGCTTGAAAAAGTCAATTTTGCATAATACCCCCCCTTTAAGAAAAAGTGGATGCTGCTGGTGACAGGTGAGGAAATCAGCCTGTGATTAAAAACCTACCACTGTCTGAAACCTGAGTCCCACTGCTACAGAAACAGAACTGGTGAATCTCCATGCTCTGACTTAATGGTGCATTTATATCCTGCGTGTGGGAACTGAAGATGTGGCAACAGTAATTACAAGTAGGGATGAGTAAAGGGTCTATTTTCTATTCCCATATCGGCATTTAAGCAGAAGAATTTGCAGCACACTGATGTAATCTCGGTAACTACCTATTTAATCTCTTAAATATAAGATAGATCCCGTTGTAATTTTGCTCAATAAGGAGGCGTATCACACATTGTCCAGCAGCAGTGTGTGTGCAGAGCGTTCAGAGTAGAGACAGGAAGTCCACGGAGAAAGCACACAGCTACTTTCTTCAACATTATGTGTGATGACCGACCAAGTCTGGTTTTCCTCTGAAGTGAGTACGAGGGAGAAAATAAGCCACATTTGCATCTCTCGCTCTCCTGAAAGTTTTAAGTGCTTTAATTTCCTGGTCCTGTGCACCCTGAGAATTGTCTGCTGCTAATTGGTTCTTTAGTGTGTATCAAAAGCAGTGCTGCTGTATGCCTGCTCTAATAACAGCTTCATTATACACTGGTTCTCTGCAATGCACTTTTGTTGGTTTACAAAGCACTGTTTGCCAACAAGGGCTGCCTTGAGGCAGCAGGAATGCTATGAATAACTGATTAAATGGCCATGTTTACACTCGGGTTGTGTAGCTGCCAGTGTGCTGCCAGCACTGTGCCGCTTCGAAATGAAAGAAAAGTACAAAAATTACCATACCCCCCCCCACTGAAGGTTTTTTATCTTCACTACCAAGGTCTGCCAGTGAGAATAACTTTGACCTAATGAACAGAAGATTGTTTTATTTGAAAAACTCTGAAATGCAGCCGTGCTAATCAGTTGTGTTTGTCCAGTTTTCGGTTGCGTAACTGTGCGGCAGCATGTGTGTTCATACGTACAGACTGTTTGAACTTTGACCCACAAAAACAGGTCGACATCCACAGCTTCACCGCAGTGAGAACGAAGTGTTATTGTGTTTCTGTGCACATGCTCAGTGATCAAAGTCTCACAGCCACGACGCGCCCTCAGAAGTCTACACCTGTACTTAGGTTGTTTCTGTTTGTTTTGTGAGTGATCTGTATACAGATTAGGAGCATAAAATGTAATCTGTTTATTCTGAACAGTGCCAGATTGCTCAGGTTTACTCCTCTCGGCTGTTTGAGCAGATGTAGGTCAGATATCTGAATCAGTAAAATGAAAGTGTAACAGTTAAGATGCAGCTTCTCGCTAACTTCACACAAAAACCTTCCAAAAGATTTTCCCTTTAAACTAAAGTTAGGAAGTTATATTCATATTAAGCACCTCTCTGATACTGAATCTTGAAAAGCTAAATCCCATTATCAGCATCATCTTCACAGGCTGTGGAGGTTGCAGCGTGTGAAGCATCCAGGAGGAGGCCGACTTTGTAAGCCTGAGAAACTGTGAGTTAATTTCTTTTGTAGTGTTTCTTCTTATGATGATTAAAGAAGAAAACTACAATGCTCAGTCGCTTCAGAAACTTTTCAGACTCCTTTTAGTTTTTACTTTGTGTTGTGGATAACATTTTCACTCAGCTCCGTTTCTGTTTGACACCAGAATTCAGATCCTGTTTTTGGAAATGTTGGATGTGTCTAGAAGTGAAGTCAGCCTGTGGCAAATTTAATTGATTTGACATAAATGGAGACACCTTGAAAGCACTACAGTCACCCTGCATGTTAAAGATGAGGAACTCTCTGTCGACCAACACAACAAAACTGGCAAAACACAGATTTGTCAGGTCTGTTAAAAAGGTTTCTGAATCTCCGAGCATCCCAGGAGCACAGTGACCTCATTAAATGTAAAAAGGTTTTGAAGCCACCAGGACTCGACTGTCCGGTCAGGTCACCCTGACTGATCTTCATGGGAGAACGTGGTGACAGGACGACCACCTCAGCAGCACCTCATCAGTCAGACCTCAATGTTAGAGTGGCTGGATGGAAGCTTTTCCACCATTAAAGGCAAATTACAGCAGCTTTGAGTTTAATAAACTGCATTTGAAGGGCTCTGACACTGAAGGAAAAAGACTCTCTGGGCTGATGGTGCTGCTAGTACTATCCCCACGGTGAAGCATGGTGGTGGTATCATCATGCTGATAAGGGTGTGTCTCAGTGGCAGAGGCAGGAAGTGTAGTCAGGACTAAAGGTAAACTTCCTGTGAATGCAGCCACATACAGAACTGAGGATGACCTCCTTCATAACCTCAGACTGAGGTGACACTTTGAGCTTGAAGATGACCTGAGGTAAACAGTTAAGACTCCACTGGCTTCAGTATAAGTTTCTGACCTCCCTGAGTGGTCCAGACTGGACACAGCATCTGTGCAGAGACCTGAAGGTAGCAGCTCACAGATGCTTCACTGCTACTCTGATGAAACCTGAGAGGATCTGCCAGGAACAATGGGATAAACTGCCTGAATCCAGGTGTGCAACACTCGTAAAGAAACACCCAAGAAGACCTGAAGGTGTGGCTGCTGTCAGACTGGTTTCTACAAAGTGCTACATCAAGGGCCTGAAGACATTTGTAATTAGCAAAATTTAGCTTTTGATTCTTATTAACTTTGCAGAAGTTAAGGAAGAAAGTCAGTTGCATCCATCTAGTATCTAGAGCAGGGGTGTCAAACATAGGGCCCACGAGCCCACAATTTTGAATCTGGAAAGTGTGAAAATTATGACATTACTTGCAATTTGATACAACTTATTACACATTTACAGGGCAGGGGAATAACTTAACTTTCCAAATTAGCTTTAGTTTGAGTTGTGTGTTGAGTCAGGATTACAGATGTAGAAATGTATGTAAATGTATCATTTCTAGATCTGTATAAGCTGCTTTGATCATATAGTGAAATACTATATTAATATTAATGAAATTACACTTATTTTGTATTTCAGGTTCATCAAATGTAAACATTTTCATAATGTACGTAAAGTTCTTGCCGTAAAACAAGAGGAAACATTTGGAGTTGTTATTTATAGGTGATTATGCTGTTTATTTTTCTGGTCCGGCCCACTTGAGATCAGATTGGTGTGTACAGTATGTGGCCCCTGAACTAAAATGAGTTCGACAGCCCTGACACTGGACGAGAGGCAGGGTGGACCTTGGATAGGTCACCAGCCTGGGCTAAAACAGAGACAATTTATAATCATCAATTAACCTGATAAGCATGTCTTGGGCTCTCTGAAGAAGCTGGAAGTACCTGAAGAAACCACATGCAGGTGCAGGAAGAACCTGCCAGGACTCAAACCAAGAACCTCCTCGCTGTGATAAAGCTCCCACTGCACCACTGCATGCATGAAATCTACAACACAACAAAGTAAACAGGTGTGAGCCACAGTCTGAAGTGACTGTACAATTAAAATCAGAGAATATTTAGGAGGCAGGATGGTGTGACCATCAGCTGATCGATGCACAACATGCAAATAAAACCTGCACATATGATGATGCTGTTTGTGGGAACATCATATTGGATGTGTACGGCTGACAGACATAATGTGAAGTGTTGCATCTCTCTCATGTTTTCCCTCTTGACTCAGACAGAGTGGCATTGTGTGTTGTGTTGCATTGAAGTTCTGGCAGCTTCTCTGACTTGTAATCCAAGATGAGAACGGGCTGCCTTTTGTTTGGTTTGATTTGTCTTGAAACGACTGTTCTCCACTTTGACAGCAGGTAATTGTCGTGTGTGTGTGTGTGTGTGTGCTGACAGTTTGGGGTTGATAAAGGGGGATTTCTCTTTCTCAAGGAGGATGTGAACAGCTAAAGAACTTCACACTTAAGTTCGGTGACGTCCCAGATCATGTTTCTCATTCATGAAACAAGTGCAGCCTCCAGAGAGGGAAACCACAGCCTTCATCACGTGTGACCAAAAAACACATCTGAGCACAACGTAATTAAAAACAGCATCGCTACGAACAATCTATTCAGTGTGTTTCCTAATTGTTAACTGCGTGTGTTTTCTTGCAGTGTGTACATGTTGGAAACTGGAGGAATGCCTATGTGTGTGTGTTTCTGACATGATGAAAATTGCCTGGTGTGTGTGGGAGGATGTGAAGCAGACACGCTTGCCAGAGCACCCTCAATCCATGTAACCTCTCACAGTTGGCTCTTCAACTTTTTACATAAAATATCTCTTCCTACCTTTTTTTTTCGAGGCTGAGGACTTTTGCGAAAGCTCGTTATCGCATCCGTTTCTTCGAACAGAAAATTAGTGAACGACCCGGGGCGAGGGATGCGAGCCTGGGCGTCAACACTCCCACTGAACAGATTGATCGTTAAAACACCACACTGTAAAACAGAGTGTAAACAGTCATTACCCCGAGCGATGATTGAGTCATAATTTTCACAGGGATTTGAGGAGATATTAAGGTGGAAGTCTGGCATATTTAAAGTCAATCCCTGGTTACAGTGAAAACAAATCTGTAAAAAATGTGTAAACTCGGTGCTACACACACACTCACACACACACATTACAAAATGTTCACTGTCAAGAGCCAGCACGCCTTGATGTGTACAGTAATTTAATTAGGGTTGCTGCAGGCGGCAGCTTAGTTGAAAGGAAGAGTTCAGATCTGAGAGAAAATGACTTGTCTTGTTAGATGTTGTGTGTTAGTTGTGAAGATGTATGTTAAAGTGGAAGCTTGAGTTACACACACACACCGGCTGCTCTTTAGTGGGAGTAGGAGGAGGGCTCTTCACTTCCTCACATTTGGGATGTGAAGATAAAGTGTAACATCAATAACTGTGTGTGTGCTACACTCCTGACTGAACACTGTGCAGTATGAATGTCTACACACACCAAAAGCTAAATATTTAACCGCTGACTTCTGGGCTAATATACATAATGCTTGCATCAGTTGTATAAGTATGATTTCTAACACGCTCCTAAACTATGTAGATTAAAAAGTCCACGTAAAATCATTCAGTAACCAAAAATGAAAAAGTTTGGGATCAGTGGATATTACAAAGTACAAAAACTCCTCTTGTCCTGAACACCAGGTCAGAGGGAGATTTTTACCTTTGCCTGATCAAAATAGTAAATTTAGAGACTTCATAGCATCTCTGCAATGAAAACGATTCACAGCTGCAGATCTGATGCAGCAGACATGAAGAGCAGCACAGTCCAGCCACAGTGGCACCGGGCGGCATCTCCACTCAGTGTTCCTCTGAGAACCAGCAGCAGGTTGTGTTTTAAATACAGACACAGATCTGGTCCCGGTGCAGGGACCTCTGAGGTTTAACAGTTAGATTTACTCTAACTTCACACACAGACATTGAATATAATGAAACAGAATATTGAAAGAGGAGATGATGTTTCCAGTTGTCCCAAAGATGAGTGAGAAGAAAATGTGAAGGCTCCTGTAGGGCAGCGGTCACCAACCTTTTTGGCACCGCCGCCGGTTTAATGTCGGCATTAATTTCACGGACCGGTCTTCAAGGTGTGGCAGATAAACACAGCAAAAGTAAAATATCTCCACCGCATAAAAAACAATGTTCCCCTTCGCAAAGCAGCTCTCCAGAGACGTTTGTTTTTACTCGTTTATGCTAGTTAGCTAGTTAGTTTTTTGGGGGTAACGTATCTGATCACGTGACGAAGACAAGCGTATTGAAGTGTCAAGAGGCACAAACGAAAGTCGGAGAGAATCCGGTCGATTTTCAAAATAAAACGTCTTTCAGACTCAAATAATCAAAACAATGGAAATTTAATGTAAGTATAAATTATTATTTCTTTCCATGTGGCCCGGTAACAAATCCCTCACGGACCGGTACCGGGTCCCCGCCCAGTGGTTGGGGACTACTGCTGTAAGGAATCAATCAATTAATTAATTAATTAGAGCTGCCATTGTTGATGTTATTAACCTGTGCTATTATAATCATGCAGTAGAAGGTCAAAGTCTTTGCTATAAAAAGATCAAGTGTCCCTTTTAAGATCATTAGATCCAGTTTACTGCCTCATTGTAATATTATTTATAATCTACAGAAAAAGGCCAATAGTCTACAGTGGTGTGCATCCTTGGCCTGCACGAGCATCGGGCCTGAGATGATGTCACGTCTCGAGCTGTAAGAGTGTGTCATTTTGCCTCCACGCTGTGAACTCAGAGAAAAAAAGAGAGGTGGAGAGATTCAGCTGAGCAACAGAATAGCCGCTCATTCACTCCAATCAGGGCGGAAAATCGAGAGACAAGAGACCCCTTCCCTGCTGGACTTATACACACACACACACATTCACACACACAGTTGCACACACACACTCGCACACTGACGATGACTGGCTTCCTGCGGCCCTGGCAGCAGTTGAAAGTGGTCGGCGGGATCAGACGAACCGAGTTAGGCCTCCATTGTAACAGATGACTAGAAGAGCCGTGTCACCACTCTCTGATGCTCCCCGCCACTCCGCCGCGGGGTGGGTGGGGCTTGTCAAAGCATGAGCTCATGTGCGTGGCGGTTGCTCTTGTTGTCATTATTTACTGTGGCTGGTGTTTGGATGCGCTGACATGCAGCTTCTTTGTGGACAGCAGCGCAGATCAGAAACCATGAACAGTCGGCAGAGCCACCGAGTGTATCCGTCACCGTCGGAGACCATTACTGTCAAGTCCGTGTGATCCTTTAGAAGTAAGACGCTCCCATTGTTCTCACACACCCCGGCCTTGACTGATGACAGAACCTAATGACAAAGTGTCTGTGTGTGTGTGTGTGTGTGTCCCATAAAATAAATAGTTTGTGAGCTGAACAGATATATAATGTCGGCCTGATCCATTAAGTAAAAAACAAAGCTACAAATCTTTAAAGCTGCCATCATCAGAACTTTTACATTAACAATAGATCAAAGCCTTGAACACAATGTGCTTGGAAAGATGAACCAACAGAACATTTTCACTCAACTTTGTAGTTTTCCTTCATCTTAATGAATATTTGAACATCTTTGATTGTATGGCCCACAGCTTCAAGATTTTGATGTATTCATAGTGCTGTGCTGTCAAATGTTATTTCCACTTCCAGGCAGATCCCACCGTTCACTACCTCCTACAGTGTTGCACAAGTTACTCATGATTAGTTACTAATTACAAATGTTACTTCTCTTACTGCAAAATAAAAGTAAGTAATTACTAAGAAGAGTAACTTTGTGTCACTTTTTCTTATTTTGATGCTTTAATGATTTATGTTTGTTTATTTGATTTATTTGACAGGGACCATGTACAAGAGTATTAATCAAAGAAAAGATGCTTTGTACCAGACTGTAGCTAATTTCCATAACACAATACAATTCCTAAAACAATGCAATTCATCATACATACAGATATTTATAATACATCCAGATAGTGTCAAGACATTTCATAAAAATACAGATACCTTACCCTGCAGACCATGTACACTCAATATTTTATTGCTTTGTCACAAGACTGTTAAATTCTACACACACTGCCCCATTATTATCATTATGATGGAAGTCATTTAAAATTAATTTTTATAGATATTTATATTCTAACCATAATATGCTCTCAAACCAACCACCAGTTCATCCCCAAGTTAGTTAAAACATGACATATGAACTAACTTGTTACTGTCAGTGCCACAGGGTGAACAAGCTGATTATAACTGAAGTGAAAAGGACAAAGACAAGATTTCACCAGACACCAGAAATAGTACATACAGTAATACAGAAATCAGTACATAGGTTGGTAATCCAGCGATGCTCTCAGTTCATGTTCAGTGACTGCAGACAGATGATTTTATTGTGGTATTTTTATCATTGAGCCACACCTTTAACTCAACATTATCAACTGTTTATCCATATTTGCAGTTGGATTATTAAGTTAATTATTAATCTTTATCAAATTCAATGGATGATCCTTACAGTTAGCCAATAATTGAAATGGTTTATCAGTTTCCATCTATACCTGATGAAACATCCCTGTTCCCCACAACGTCATACGGCTCATTATCCATATTTTTAGCAAACAATTTCCAATTTTTATACTAGTAGCTAACTATTTCAACTTCTAGCCAAAGTTTTAATATCAACATTTTCACCAGACATATCACTGAATTACAAAAACAAACATTCATGGACTCCAACTTCAAATATGTCACAACTCGAAGCTTTCAGAAAACAGCGTGAACACCACATGAGGACGGCGTCATATGGACACTTCTTGTGACCCTGTTCATGTGTTTGTGTTTTTTCTGCTTATTATAGCAAATTGAAAACAAAGCTTTGACTTTATTATCTAAAAAATGTTCATTTGCTTGAGTTTTGTTTGAGAAAAGTGAATCTATCTGAGGCCTTTTTAATACACAGCTTAGATTAACACAGCCCAAAAACTGCACCCCACAATTAATGAACAACTTATATGTTGTTTGTTTAATTTATGTGAAAGCTGTTTTATAGGGGTTTATATGTCCGACTCTCTTGGCGTTGAGCGAGGTAATTTATGGCGTCTCAGAAATACTGCAGCACCGTGAGACAAAATCCACAGTATAAACTATCTCACTTCTAAAAATGGATAATGTTGCATCGAAGCCGCAGGTATAATATGAATAATACTGCTCACGAACAGGATGGTGGTTTTGAAATGTGAACTCCTGACTTCAGGGAAGTGGCAGCATTAAATAGTAGCTGCTCCCTGCATCTGCGCCAGGTCCATGGTCTTCACATGGTGATTAAAAAAATAGTCTGGTGTTTCCTTTAAAGCTGCTTCCAGTTAAATTATGGCTTCCTCTGCAGTCAGAGGTGTCTTATAGCACGAGGAATAATGTGCCATTGTCACAATGATGGCTTTGATTACTTTCATTAGTCGTGCCTATGAAAGATTATGAAGAAAAGTGAAGCTGACTTGGCTGCAGTGCCTATGAATGAGCCTCAGTTCCCTGCCTCTTTGATACTGATATTAAATCACTTTAAGCCCACACCACTGGAGACGTGAAACCTCCCACAATGTAGTAAATCCTGCATGATTCAGTCCTACTGTAACTCACCGAACATCCTCTGAATTCCCCTTAAATCTGAATAAAACTGTGTCAGGTTTTATGTTCAGGTGCTTTACATCAACAGGGGAGAGCAGCAGAGTAATGACGGGATGAAAAAGGGTCAGCGTGATGTTTAGCGCGGCACCTCGATGAGTCTTCTGGTGTCTTGGTGCTGGGAGTGGATTGGCTGAGGAATCTTAATTGAGAAGTCATCTGTTAAGTTCACAGCTGCCTCGGCTCACAGCGTTACAGAGATTTACAGACGTGAGAAAGACACTTTTCTCTTGTTCGAAGAAAAGACTTTGAAATCAGGGGAAACACAAACACACATCTCACAGGGTGGAAGAGCATCCGTTAGTAATGTTGTGTCAGATAAACAACAAAGATGTGCATTTTAACTACCATCATCCTGGATTGTTTTGGACTTTTACACCCATGTTGGATTGTTTGTCCGTTGGTTAGCAACATCAAGTAAAACCTACTGAACAGATCTTGATGAGAGATTACATTTTGCGTAAGATCAAAGGATGGGATGCTGCCAAATAAAAAAATTAATAAATCCAATCTGGGCGAATGTTTTAATATGACCATGTTTCTCACCACAAGAGGTCAGCACTTCAGTTCAGTCTATAGCATCCGTACAGCTTCTTTCTACTGTTAATCCATAATATTGACGAACAACTTCAGCTGCTAGCAATACCCAAAGTGTTTATTTTTCATTTTGGCGAGATTAACTTTTTAGACATTAGGTTAAAGTCCATGGTTGTGCAGAGATACATACCTGCCGTGGTACCAAAGACTGGTTATAGAAAGAGACACAATCACCAGGTCTGAAAAATGAGGCCAATGTGGAAGTGCAAAAAAAATTACAATACCACAGATGGCCACTAGATGCTGGCTCCAAAAAAACTCAATTGTCTTCTATTAAAAAATCCTGTCTTTCAATCCTGAAATACATTTTTTTTCACTCGTTCTTTTCATGTCATTAACTCTTCTTCTACATGATCTGATGGTCCATCTGAAAATCATTTATCATTAAGTAGTTGTTAAGCTTCAAAAGGAGGAAGATTTAGGGGCGTGGTAAGTTTGATTGACAGCTCTGTTCTCCAGTGATTTACAGGTGGAGATTCATAAACATTGGACAGTGTCTAAGCAGAACTGTCCAGTTAGTTTTGAACTTTCCCTAAAGTTAAATCTGCTCTGTCAGCACGGTTCTTTCTGTTTTTATGTAAATTAATCCAAAATTAATGTGAAATATTTTTCACATTAACATCAAGTTTGATTGACAGGTCTGATTGACTGACCAGTGCTGAGTCTCATACTCATTGGTCAGTGTCCTCAGGCTCCAGGGTTAGTTTGATTGACAGGCTTGTCTCCAATTAGACTGGTTCCAATGAGGCTGCCAATAAAACCACGCCCCTACATCTTCATGGTACTCAAGTTTTATCCACATTGGGCAGTGTCCTCAAGTTCAAGGTTCAGACCCGCCTCCTCACTCCTCCCTTCATATCCAAATATGGTCATTTCTGGCTCCAAACAATGAACAAATGCCAAACTCCTGGTGTTAAAACAGGTGACATCACGTGAGCTTCAGACATTTTTTATGAACAGTCCACGCTTGTGACTTTCTCTTCAATTCAAGCTATCTGCTGAAGATGATGCATGAGATGAGGACGAGTGGACAGGAGAGCAGTCCCACTCTGGACAGGACGGGAAAGCAGCTGCTCACAGCTGTATCAGCATCTTACAAATAAACCTGTGAGCGGCACATGTGTGTTTACACGCATGCATGCGAACACAACTCCATGTTTACACGTCTGCCTGTTAAACCCATTAACCTGCCTCACTTATAGAAATGTGTGTGTGGAGGTGGAGGGTGAAAACAGAAAGATCTGTGTTCACATTAGTGCAGAAATCAGCCTGGGTTACTGGGGATTAATGATAAATGCCAACACATGTCCATCCCAGAGACTTTTGCATCCACCATCAAAGATCAGTGTTACAGTTGGTCCTGCTTCACATTATAAAGCCTGCATGTAATTACCATATTTCTCATGCACTCAGCACGTTTCCAACAGGCCACTTCTTTCTCTATGAATTGGAAATTAAAAAGAGGCATAATCAATTATTGTGAAGTTTTCATCTACGGGAGCAGAGGTTGGGAGTCATCCCAAGAGTTTAGTTCTGCTTGTCGCTCCAGTGGCGCTCAGCGAGATTAAAAAGACAGAGAGACATTTGTGCAGAATTGGAGTTGCATGTTTTATCATTTATGTGTTTTCTTTTGAGAGAAAAATATGGCTTATTAATCATCAGCCTTTGTTGTCTCTTGATTGTAGCCCTCTTGGCTACAATCAAGAGACCACAACCGCCTGTTGTTTATTTTAAACCTTTTAATTCTGTCATCATTAATATCCTCAGAAAGTCATGCCCTGTCAGAGTCCGCTGCCATCCTTTGAACCTCATCATTTTAAACAAAGACTTGATCTTTGGCATTTGGGCAAAGGCTTGTTCTGACAGCAGTGCATTGCAGTGGTTTTGAGCACTGCTAGGTGTTTTCTCTGGCTGCGATCCATTGGGTCCTACTGGCATATTGTGTGGGAAAAATGTTGAATGTTGAATTTATCAGCTGATGATCAAAGAGTTGCAGGATTGTGGCTGAAACTGTGGGAACGCTGCCTGCTGAGGGTGAAATATGGAAGCATCATGTAAGATGCTAAATGACTGTATTACTTTAAAAGCAACCAACAGTGAAGGCTACAATTAAATTAATTTCTTTGCAGCTTCTGAATGACAAAGTCAGCACAGTAATCTCTCCATTTGGATTCAGCCATGCAGATCCACATGGAAAATATAAGTGTATTCATTGTTTACAATGCGGTCGGTAGGCTAACAGTCGGCGCTTTGTTTGCTCGCCGCACAAGCCTTCGATTCAGGTTGGTAATTTGTGAACGCCATGTCCATCCTGCACAAGTCAGCACTGTGCCGCTGGTGTTTTTGAAGTTCAGCTCATTGTCACCGCCGAGCTCCATCAGCATGCTCGACTTCCACAGAAGCTTCAAGTGACGCTGCGTCTGCCAACTGTGTGACGCCATCCGTGTCACGAGATGCTGCACGTGGTGAAGATCTGTCATGATCACGCTCAGTTAGAGGAGTGGTTCACATCTAATGACCCCCACAGATCTGTCAGGTGGACAACAACACCACAACACCTCATCTTGTAAAAGTTGTTTTAAAAAAATCATCCAGTTGAAATGTTTGTTTATTCATTCAATATTTGAAGCTGTGTTTTCACATCTATTTTCACATCAAGCTTTTTTTTTTTTTTAATTCATTTTCTTCATATACAAACATACAAATGACAGGACAAGACAAAGGAAAACAAAACAAAGCAAAACAAAAATGCCACACAACAACAACAAGAAGAAGCTGGGAATAGCAAAGCAAAAAAAAAAAAAGCAAAAAAAAAAACAAA
>OOFC01042422.1:0-11779 GCA_900323345.1 Pseudochromis fuscus
CGGGGAAGACCCAGGACACACTGGAGGGACTATGTGTCTCGGCTGGTCTGGGAACACCTCAGGATCCCCCAGGAAGAGCTGGATGAAGTGGCCGGGGAGAGGGAAGTCTGGACTTCCTGCTTAGGCTGCTGCCCCCGCGACCCGACCTCGGATAAGAGGAAGAAGATGGATGGATGGATGAGTATATACATTTTCACAATAACACTAACCAAGCTTCATTTAAAGACTTTAATTTGTTGTTTTATCACAGATTTACAACAGAAACCAGACTGTTGCAACCTGGATAGTAAACTTGCATGTATATATATTTAATGCAGCTGTTCCCATATATTTTTCATGACACACAAACTACTGCAGAACAAGCTGACACAACACTACATTATGAATCCTTAAGGTTTTTAGTGGTTTTCTCTCAAAGATTATAATTATTATTAAATGTGTTGTTGATGAATCATTTTTTCAGTACATGTGAGAAATACACTTGATTTCTAATGATGTGTACCAGAAAAAGCAGCACACACTCACATGTAAGCAGCTGGAAACCACAACATGTTTTCTCTTTAAACTCTCTCCCAGTGTTTCCAGTAAAACCACAAAGCATCCCAGCATTGACAGAGTATGTAGCAGGGTGTGTGTTCACGCCTTTAACAGCTTTCACTTGTTGAACATGATCCATCTTCACGATTTCTCCTCTTCCTCTTATTTATTTATTAATTAAATATATATTTTTTCCTTCCTGTGTACTGGGTGTGTTTCCTTCATTACTGTTTTACCCCACGCTGCTGTGTTATTGATTGTTCAATCTATGTGAAGTCCTCAGAGACATCCTGTCCTTGTGAGGAATGGAGAGAAACCTGACTGAACATTCTTAATTGTTAACTGAGTGAGAAAGGTAAATTATTAATTACTTGTGCTATGATGTAATAAATAAACTGTGAATAAACCTGAGTTTAATCACAAGCTCACGATGACTCGATGCAAGGATCTGAAAGGCCAAACAGTTGCAGGAGTTTTCCACTTCACACCCGGAGAGATGAGTCGAATAACATCTTTGTCACACGCTGCCAGACTGGCTGATACCAATTTTTTAAGATTGCCAGATGGTGCGTCTGCTGAATAGTAGTGTTACAATACAAACAATAACAACAAGACAACAAACAAACATGTGTGCAGCATGGAGGACGAAGAGGAGGAGGAGGAGGGTGTGAAGCTGGTCACAACCGGGGCAGCGGCTGCAGCATGACGAGCAGATTTCACAGTAGTTGCAGTAATTAGTGGGAGACTGGCAGCATATTCAGCATGCTGTGCTCTGATTGGCTGGTTCGTTCACCTGGATTATAGCAGCAGTCAGAGGAAGTTAGGTTGTTGTTTGGTCACCAACACTGTGAGTAATACATGTGGGGACCAACATGTTTGTAGTTATTTCGTTCAGCTGCAGAGTTTTACAGTTTTTTCAGCCGCCAGCAGGGGGCAGATGTAGCTGACTGCAAAACACAAGTTCAGTTCATAGTCTGAGCCTGAGCCCATCCTCTCCAATGAACTGGACGTCTTTAAATGTATCTGTGTGTTATAGCAGCTGGAAACTTTGTCTGTTTCATAAATGCAGCTGAAGTAAGAAAATATACAAGAAATCTAATTTAAAAACCCTCAGAAATTGCTGATTTTAGCCATAATTATGACAAGATAAACACAGTAGCGAGACTCTGTTGTTAAATTTTCCTATTAGCCTTTATTAATCCACAAGAAAATAATATTAAGCTGTTTTGTTTTGTGGTTATGACAAAAGGGGGAGGGACAAACTTCTAGGCAGTGGTGTTTGAAGCTGCAGGGATTGTGCAATGTTTTCATGGTGTTTGTTGCCACAGGGTGTGTGCAATATGTGTTATGCTTTGTATGTGCAATATCTCAGACTGTGCAATGTGGAATATGTGCAATTAATCATGTTGTTTGTTTTATTATGGTGGAGGCAGCATACGAGCTCAAAGCAAATTTCCCGATGGGGACAATAAAGTTTATCGTATCGTATCGTATGACTGTGTTTGGAAAAGTCTCCTGCTCTGGTTTTTTGGGGGGCTTGGGGTCAGGGGCTGAAAAGTCTCAAGACACACTTAAAAAAAACGTTTAAATGCTATTTACTGCCACTTGAAAAGGTTACACACACACACGGTAACACTGTGCATTATTTGGAAAAGTGTATTTGTCAAGAGGAACACACAAAAACTGAGCAACAACAGATGATGCCAAGAGTTCACGCCGACACAATAACCATTAAAATAAAGCACAGAAACGAGCAAACATGCACATGAACGCTGATAAAAGTTTGTACTGTGAAGCAACGCCTCAGGCCACCCACAGTCACATTTACATCTGTGGAGAGCTGCGGCGTTGCCAGGCAGGACAGTGGGCCAGACAGATCCATGGCCCGACGCCCAGAACTGTGCCGCTCCGAGTCCCAGGGCTCTGACTTCCTGTCCCAACCTGGCTGCTAATGTGACCTCCATCACCACTACTAAGACAGAGAGACGCTGCAACACAATCAGTCAACTTTTGTAATGTTTAATCACCGCGGCACCTCATTAATTTCTTGTTGATGTTTGGGTTATGTAATGAGCAGCACATTACCGATCCATCTGTGATTACAGTAAGGTGCAATCACAGATGGATACTTTCATCTGCTGATAGCACAGCGATGCCCGAGCAGCAGGTTTGTTTACAGACTGAGTTATTAGATGCAATACAGCTTCTTTTTTTTTTTTAAATGTGTTGCTTTCTGTGAGCACATGTCTAAAGATAGGAAAGCCAATAACTGAATAAATGAATTAGAACAAGTGATGATGATAATTTCTCTGCAACAGTTTGACTCAGGAACATTAAAAGATGATGAATTATGGGAGCTCGGAGGAACACAGTGTACGTCCTGTTCCAGGTCTTCATTATTCTGTCAACATGTAAATTATTGCTCTGGAACAAATATTCCCAAAAACTGAAGGTCCTCCTCCTATTTGTTGAGCTCTCTGCTGCTCCTCCTGTGCTTTCATTAGCAGCCCTGTTAGCCTGGCTCCCTCCGCCTGCACTGCATCACCGCCCTGGCAGGACACAGATCGCCGTAAATATGAGCAGGAATATCTACAAATATCAGCACATCTCATCTGAGCCTCCTCCTCCCTCTGTGAGCACATCACACCCTGCCCAGTAATCACCTGTTTTATTCAAAGACATATGATTCATTGTGATTTGTTTGTTATTTGGATTTTTTTTTTTTTTTAACCAGGGTGTGACTCTGCATTTACCGAGTGTGAATCACTCTCTGGATGCCAGAGTCTGTCACCGCAGTACGAGGGGAGAGCTAATCAAATCCTGCTGCCCACCCAATTGAGATGGATCACGGTTCGGGGAGAACAGAATAATTCATGGACCCTCGAGCTCATGTGACCGGCCAAGGTGAAAAATGGGTAGACTTTTATTACAACCAAGATTATTTATTAATCCTGCCATGGCCCTCATTAATTCAATAATTAACTCTGCGGCAGCATTATGGTTAGTTTTACATTTTGTGTTTTGGAAATTTATAAAACTTTTAATAAACACTATTATGCCTTCCAGACTCAATGTCTCCTTGTATTATTCATTATTTTTGAAAGTGAGAATGCTCTTAGGGGGGAAATTGCATTTAGTCTGTAATTGTTGCAGTCAAGAGGTGAGAAGAAATATACAGCTGCAACTCATATATAACAGCTTACATAATTAAAAGCTCGGGCCTTTCTTCTACCACCGCTTTAGTTACTGCTTTGTGAACTTGTGCTGTTTTCCCTCCAGTTTGAATCAGTGCTATAGGCAACATGGAAATTAAATAGTAATATTATAGCATTGTCATAACATAACTGACCTGCCTGGTGAACAACACAGGGGAAAGCTGCTTTAATGATTTAGAGAAATAGTTGCTGACAAGCTTTTCCTATTTGACAGTTTCTCATGAATTTTGCACACACACACACACACACACACACACACACACACAGAAAAGACACAAGGCTATTCAAAGTTGTTTATCACAGTGTTTTCACACCACAGCCACAGAAATGCCAGAACCTATTGAAACTAGATGTTCTCCATGATGTGATGTTCAGTGTTGGGGGTAACACGTTAGTTAGCAACGCGTTAGAGTACTCAAATGACTATTTTGGACTAACGAGTAATGTAACGCGTTAGTCTCGTAGTTCCCTGTAATCTAGTACTAGTTATTTTTTCTAACCAGTAACGCATTAATGTGGGAACTTGACTCTTCTTCCCGGATTAGTTTCCCCTGAAGTCGGTGACACTGAAGTGCTGCAGCGGAGAGAGACACATGTGAGCATGCGCAGTGTGTGTTCTAGAACGTTACCAACATGGCAGAGCTGTCAGCGAGCGCGAGCGCATTTACAGCATGGAAATGTGCTTGTTGCGCGTTGCTATGGTGACGCGCACAATGTAAATGTAAAACCAATGTAAGGCACACCAGTTGACATTGGAATTCTCACTGACCATGGTGTAAACCGGTATACATTATAATTATTGGTGACGTATGAGTACTCTAACGCGCTACTCCTAAAATAAAAAAAACGCAGTAACGTCATTAGTTAGATTTTCAGACTGGTAACGTAGTAACTTAATGAGCTACTTTTAAAAGTAACGTTACCCAACACTGGTGATGTTTGGCTGCAAATGACCATATATGCAAACATGCAAACTGTCTTTTCTTGGACTATCTGCACTTTGCAAATAGTGGTTTTTTTGCATAATTTACTAAACACTGAGGGAGAGGAGTTCACATCAGAAACAGTGATCACCTCTAAGTTCTTCATGAAAGACAAACCTCTTTAAAAAGAAATAGTCTTGTACAATCAGCAACCTCACAGACAAACAATCCAGGTGAAATTTAGGATTAAAATGCAGTGCACACAACAATGCTCACTGCCAGTAACCAACACCTGCTATATCTCACATTGTTATGGATCTGCAATTTCCAGAGGTTAGAGCAACACTTCTGCTTCGAAGCATCTCAGAAAACAACACAGATGAAGATGTTTGGTGAGTTTGGGACCACTCTCTGATACAGGATATTTTATGATGAGCCACCACTAATTACCAGCTTCGTTACTGGTTAATAAATCACCTGAATAGATCTGTTGTGACCATTTATTCTCTCGAGGTAAAATCTCCCTCCAGCCTCAGACTCTTCTTTTCACTCAGATGCTTCTCGAACCACAATCCACTCACAGACAACTTATTAATGTTTCAAATTGCTTCCTTGATGGATCACAGGAAGAAACCATTCAATTGCCTAATCATTTATTAACCTTTACACCAGAATATAACTGGAACTCAGCAACATTCGGCCCCTTCATAAATGACTTCATTAACATTTGTAACATCACCCTTGAAAGTTAAAATCTTTTTTTTTTACACACTGATAAAATGGTTTCATTTGGTTTGTAAAGGACTTGCTGCAGTTTCAGACCAGCTGGTTTGATTGGTTGAGGTGTGGGCTTGTAACTACAATAACGATTATTTGTAGAACAGATTCATCTTTCTGGATAATCAATGAATCATCAGGTTGATTAGATGTTAGAAAAGTATCTAAAATGATGTCCTGATGACTTGTTTTATATGATGAATGCTCCAAAACTCAAATGAGTTAATTTATTTTCTGTCCATCTGCAGCTGATGATGTGTTTAACAGTGGAGATCATAAACATGCAACGTGACACTGCATGAAATGTGATATAATTGTTTCAAAAGTTATAAATGTTGCATCAATAAATAACCATGACTTTGTTTTTTTTCTGTGAAGTCATTAAAGCTGCAGCTGTTGATATTAGTTAGTAATTAATAAATGCCTCAGTTATAAATGATAGTCAATTATTAGGTCACAAGGTGCTCTATCAAGTTGTAAATATTAATTAGTTGTTATTAAAATGCTTTGGGTCTTGACTGAAATGAGTGGAAACAATCAGCCAGCCTGTCCACGGTTATAAGTCATTTACTAATCAAACTAAACCATTAATCAATAAGAAATGATTGCTAATCAAGTCTGCAATAACAAAAGCTAATACAGACATTAATATAGAAACCAGAGCTCCCACCTTCATCCATCTTCACTTCTACATTTTCATCAATACAAACTAATAAAAGGCTCATAAGTTGGTAATAAATGGATTTTGGTGCTAATGACGAAACAGTCCCGTTGATGAGGCTCCTGTTATAAATCTAAAGGAGACAAATCAAGTGTCATCCTGGAGGAGGATTTAGCACAACCTGGCAACACGTGGGTTGGTCTTATTAGTGATTTCCTGAAGTGGGAAGAAGTGATAGTAACTGTGTTCTGATTGGAGGCAGGTGCAGGTGTATTTATGAATGTGAAACTCCACAACAACGCTGCTGTGAGGTTGTTTTCCTGTCAGAGACCTGCAGGCTGCTGTCCTGAGAGACACCACAGCCCATTCTGAAGAGCAGCCCGAGATGAAAGCAGCTTGATCGGCCCCGTTCATTCATTACGCGCAGAGAGCGCGCGCGGTGCAGCTGATTAGACTGATGAATCAATAACTGCAATCAGCACCGTAATGATAAACATATAAAGAAAAGCGATTCCAGTGAACAAGTCGAAATTACCCAAGGGATGATCCGAGGTAATCATTGAACGGTGAACAGTACATAAACGTCCAGAGCGAGACGTGTGATTGAAACGCATGCGCGCCTGTGTGCGTGCGTGCGCAATGTGTGCTCCAGAACTTTAACGAGTCCTCAAGTGTTCACACAGGCAGATGGACAGCGCCGAGCAGCGGCGGCAGTGGAGCCAAAGATGCGCTAGTCGGCGCCTTAAGAATGAAATTCAATACTTGTGAGTGTTGTAGACCAGAGTGAAGACAGAGTGACCCGGAGCTCCCTGCTTTGTTTAACCCAGCCTGAAACCTCCAGGGGCAGCACGCATGTCCAGAAAGGATCAGAAGTAACAACCACAAACATGATATCACAGCTACACACATACAGAGTTTCACACTGTTTAAACCGACCTGTGGGGCGGGGATGCGTCACTGTAAATAATTTCTTGTCCCCGCATCATTGTGTAATTCATCCTAAATGCAGATATCAGCAGCACAGAGAGACAGGGAGCTGCAGCCAGCGGGGCTTCCACAAGGAGGTGGGATGTAAATTCACCAGAGACACAGCTACAGTTTTACACCTGAATCCTAACAGCTGCAGGCTGACTTCTGTGTCTGACAACAAGGAGGAAGACTGATTTTTTTTTCAAAGAATATATCTAGGCTATATATATATATATATAAAGTCAGTGTGTTTCCTCATCCTCAGGCTACATATGAAAATGACAAAAGTCTTAAAATGACTTGTCTGCTGCTTAAAACCAGTTTTTCCAGCCGGAAACCTGCATCTCTTTTATTTAAATCCAATTAAAGATTCTTTAAAGTCGACCTCGGGGTTAACTTATTGATCTGAATTTAAAATGCGTCTTATTCCGATCTAATTTGTCAAGCTACGGTTTTACGCAGTCAGTCACTGTGTCTATTATTTCATTCTGCGCGCTGCCAGCAGTGTCAGACAAAGCACGCCTTTGGAGAGGATCTAATTTGTAGCGCGTAAAAAAAAGACTAAGGAGAGATCATTTCCAATCTTGCGCGGAGGGAGGGAAGATTTGTGCAGTCAAACATAAGAAGCAGGAGAGGAGGAAGAGGAGGAAAAGTGGGGAATCTCTGCAACCCCTGGAGTCTCATTCAGCACCACTCGCCACTGGACAGCGTCTGAGCAGCGGAGTTGGTCGAGAAGCAGGAGATTTGTTCCAACAGCGAGTCTGGGAGTAACATCTGCACCGGGCGCTTCATTCCCCCACAACTAACAATCCACTCTGGCATTTCTCCCCCTTACTTCCCACACCTAATTGTTTTTTTTTTTCATCCGTGTGGCGCGTTTGGCGAGCGGCGTTCAAACAGCAGGGGAGTCCAGAGCCTGACTGGAGCGGGCGCTGCCAAACAAAGACGCAGGAAGGAAAAAAAAGAAACCAAACTGGACGGTATTCAGAGAAACAGAAGTTCTTCTTCTCCACTTTAGGCTCACTTGCATCGAGAGGATCTGAAGGTAAGAGTGCTCTTTGCTTTTGCACTGTTACATGAGCGTGGCTGGGGTTTTAGGAGTGGTATGACAGTCATGCATCACAGAGTTACGCAGCTGTGTTGTGGCTTCTGTCTGTGAGAGTATGCTGCACAAACACAGCCTGTTTGTCTAATAAGCAACTTGGAGGGATGTTGATGTGTTTTATTTCACCATATGAGGAACAATTAAGGCTGTCCTTGTCTTTTTTGTTGCATTTCGGACTGAGTCCAAATAGTGACTTTACAAACCCCCTTTTTCTTGAGAATGCTGGTATGCGTGCGTGCGTGCGTCGCGCGGTTGAGCCGTGTTTCAGAGGGCTGTGGTCTAATCACAGACTCAACAGATGAATCACCTTTGCTTAAATGCTTTGGGGAGAAAAATGAGGCTGGCGTTTCTGGTGGAGCCGATGGGAGAGCTGATAAAACAATGAGCCCCTTCATCAGCTGTATCTATGGGAGCCCCCTCTTCAAGCCCCTTCTCTCTTTTCCGCTCCACTTGCTGTTGTTCCTCAGCACAAGACAACCCGAGGAGTCCATAGGTCTGATCAGCGCACAGATGGAGACGGACGGTCATGTTAAACTAACATGAAAGCAGCGGATGCAGGATGTGCAGGAGCTTTTCTTACTGAAATCCGCGCGCGCTCCCCGGGTTGTTTGTGTGAATCGGCGGCAGTTCATCTTTGCATTGAACCATTTTGAAGTGAGACATGACGCCCTGGTGGGTCACACGGTTTGGTGACGCCTCACTTGATTATGCATCTCTGTCACTGAAGGCTTTAATTGCTGCTCACATTTCTGCTGCGTATTTGCTTTTTTCAATATGTTGAAAAATTCACATTTATTTCCTCTACTCGATGTGGGGGATGTGGTGCAGCTTTGCTCTGGATTAAAGGGAGAAATCTGTTCTCACTTATTCACAGATTATTCTGGGAGCTTCAGTGGATTTGCACTTTTTATTTTGTTTTATGTCCGTGTTTGTCTGCAGGTTTATTAGCTTCCACTCCAAACCTCTACACAGTCCATCATCCACATCTACTTCAAATGCTCCACTGGATTTCAATTAGCCAGGATGATTTAATTTGATGTGATGCTCTTCACATTCACTCAAAATGAAGTGAAACCAACGTGGTCGCAAAATGACAACAACCTGCAGCAGACAGGGATGTTACATCCTTGCACTGTTGGTCTTTAAAGACCAATCAGAGGATCACACGACACTTCATCCTGAAACCAGCTGTAAACACACGTTTCACCAAGACACTGAAATACAAATTAAATTGAACATTTTCATTCAGTTCAAACAAACACATTGAAATACTCATCCAACCACCATCTTTACTCACTGACTCTTTGCAGCACTAATTCTCCACCCAGTCTGTACCTTTGAGTAATATCACACGGTCTGAGTGTAAATCTCCATCAGCAGTCACAGTATGTGTGCACTAGTGATTGTACAGAGAGAAAAAAAAATCAAAGTTCTCACAACCTTCATGGGATTTTATTTGTGGACAAATCAATTCTGGCATCAACCCAGGTGGATTGTTCATTTATTATTATATCAGCCATTCTGTAAATGATCCGTTTATTGGTGCTGAAGTGTTTGTATTCACCTGTAAAGTAAAATTTGTCATTTAAAACTCTGCTAATTTCCTATTTTACCTTGGTTATCTTCATCAGAACGTAGTTATACTTTAATATTCTTTACTCTGCAGGTACTACTCACCTGTACTGCTTTAAAATACTGCATCCAGGTTTAGTTTAGTACATTTTCTTAACCTCTGAGAAAAAAAAAGTGTTCTGCTAATTACCAAAATGACATGACGTGAACATGAGGTGATTGGGGTTAGGATGAAGGTCATAGTTGGGTGCTGCCAATCAGAGGTGAGAAGGGTTTAGCTCTGCAGGGACCTTCAGGGACAGTTACAAACTGTATTACTGTCAGCTGAAAGTATCCGTGCTTGAACTGGTTACTTTGTATCTCCAATACTCTGTAAGTTGCTGATGGCACCAGACAGACCTCAGTATTTTCCCCTAATTAACAACTTTCTCCCAGAAACAGAAAACATCTCATTAAGATGCGAAGCTTGGAAAAGATCCAGAAACAAGAGTATAAGAGACCGACTGGCAGCACAAAGCCTGCTACTTTTAACCTTTACATCCATACGAGGTTAATCTGTCCCAGACCTGAAAATGTTCCTACACCCAGAAAATCACCCAGGATGTGTTTACTGTCATCTCCTCCATCTTTTGTAATTCACTTCCTGTGCTGCTGTGAGTTAAGGTGACATTATAGGAACAGCGAAGGATAAATTATTCTCCTCCTCGGCTCCTTTTTCCTTTCACACCGAGCTGAAAGCGAGAGGATACGTCAGAATTTCACAGGCATCCAGCGGCGGAGAGAGACCGACAGACGAGAGGAGACAGCCAGACGGCAGATTTCTCAGCATGCTGAGGGAGGTTCAGATATCATTTCTCTGTTGTTCCTTATCACTGCTTCATGATCGCCGAGTGTCCACATTCTGGATCACCTCCTCCGCTTTCTCCTCCTGGCTGTCCATCTGTTCGTCAGGGGGCCGTCTGTGTGGCCTTGCTGTGCTGACCACAGTCTGGTGATCTCCAAAACAACACCCTCACACTCTCGACACAATCCTATTTTCTAAACTGCTGATTCTTCTCCTCCGTGATCCTTCTGGAAAAGCATTTTTTGATTCAAGTTTTGACTCTGAAGTCCAGATGCTCTGATGTGAAACCACCAGGCTGTAAATAAACTCTCTCATCACAGAGTCAGCGCAGGAAAGCTGCAACACGCCCACAGGTTGAACGTCTTCATTAGAGGCCTGTTGACACTAATCAGAGATGACGTGTGCTGGCACTCCGGTCAATTTACAAGATTTACCATACAAACAATGAAGCAAATAATCTTTCCATCCCAGCGGAGAGGTTCTCATAAAGCAGATGCATTTGACACCTCGTGGAATTAATCTTTGTTCTTATCAAATGTTGTAATGCTGTCCTCAGCAAAACTGGCTTCACATTTTAAACGGACGCCATAATTCGTCCTTCGTGACAAAGAGAATTCCCTCAAATAAGTCAAGAGCCTCATGGATCCATATCCAGTGGTGGACAAAGTATCAACTTCAGTACTTAAGTCAAAGTACTGATACTCATGGTCAAATCTTACTCAACTACAAATAAAAGTCATTGGTCAAAATGTTACTCAAGTTAAAGTACTAAAGTACTTACCTTTAAAAATACTTAAATATTCAACAGTACAAAGTAAAAGTACATTTTCTAATATCAGTACATTGCTGTATTGTTCTCAGTGCCCGAGTCAATCCCCGACTAACGTCTGCTTCCTGTTAATGTGGTATTTTAATCTGAAAGGGCTTTGATGAAAAGAAAACTCCTTCCTGCAGAGTGTGCATAATACTTTGTTGGTGACTGTTCGGTTTTGCTTTTTTGTTTTCAAATTTCCCATCGAGAGGCTAACATGCTAACATGCTATATAGCGTGTAATGTAATGTAATGTAAAACGGCAAAACCGTGCTGTTTCCTGTCTTCCCTCTTTATTGTTCGGTTCACTGCCGGTCACTTCCTGCCGATTTGCGTGACGGTAACTCTACCTGGACAAACTGCCT
>OOFC01042425.1:0-12597 GCA_900323345.1 Pseudochromis fuscus
TGTCATGTTTTCTGTCATGTTTTCATGTGTTTTAGTTAGTTTTGTTCATGGTTATGATTTCTTGTATTTATTTTAGTCTTTACTCCTTGTTTCTTTTTCTAGTTCAATGGTTTATTTCGGTCTTGTTCTGTGTTTCATGTCTGGTCATAGTTCATGTTCCATGTTTCCTGTTTTATTTTGAAAATCTTGTTCTTAGTGTGTTCTTGTCCAGCTTTGTTTCCTGTCTGCCCTGTCGCACCTGTCTTGATTGTCTCGTCTGCCACAGCCTTCCCTGATTGTCCTCTCCACCTGTGATCCATTGACCCTCGTTACCCAGTGTATTTAACCTCATGTGTCTCTTTGTCCTGTGCCAGTTTGTTTGTAGCCGTCGCTCACGGTCTAGCCTTAGTTCATGTGTCACAGTCTTTGTTTCACAGCCATAGTGTTTTCTTGGTTTTTTGAATTTCTGCCTGACCATTGGATTTTGCCTTCGCCTGCCGATTTAGATACCTTTGCCTGATTAAAAGTAACTATAGATAAACCTGCTGTAGCCTTGGTGTCTGCATCTGGGTCCATCTTCCTTGCCTGCCTCCTGACAGAGGCTCCGTGACACTTTGAGTCATAACAGCTTGATTTCTCTGAGCAGTCAGAGAAAACAAAACTGTCCAGACACATCACATCTTCACGCAACATATTCCCCAAATTACATCACATCTGTAGCATCCTTCTTTCTCAGAATTAAACAACAACATATAAGAAACTTTTTCGAGCTGCAACATTTGTCTGAGCTTCAGGATTTGGGTTATGACTCCAAACATTGACTGAAAGAGACAAAGCGTCACCCTCTCACCTTCTCCTCTTCATCCCAACTTTTCCTCCTCTGCTCATCTCATCCATGAAATCACAGCATTCATTGAAGCATCAAATACATTTCACTCTTCGTATATTTATCTTCCTCTGCTGCCCCATCTACAACATGAACAACCTTCAAACATCAACCCAAACCTCCAGCTTCTCCCAAATCCTACACATGTGTTTATATAATTGACATTTACACTGCTGGTGTTATTTGATATAATTACATCTAATACCCAGCCTTCAACACTTTGCACTTATTTCTCATCCCAATTAAGTTAAATGTCACTTTAGTTTAAAAGCAAATTCACAAGGCGTCCAAGAGAGCGTCATTAATGCCACTTTTTAACCCAGTGACCAACAGTTGCACGTTGGTCATTATTGTGTATTTGTGGATCATTTATTTGTTTTCCTGTTGTGTTAACATGGTGTTGCCCATAACACAGCAACAGGAAGTTTAAGCTGGAAAGGTCAGATGATAATGCAGCTAATTGGCTTTACCAGGAGCTTTTCAAAATAAGAGTGTTTTTACATTAAATGCCAAACTGCTGAAATATGACTAAAACAGACAAAAAACGACTTTTAAACTAAATTCATAAATGTACCTTATTTTCAGGACTTTTTTGTTTTAATTTAGTAAATGAATGTTACACAGGATTTGAAGGACCTTAAAGCTGAGGCAGGGAGAAGTTTAACAGATTTATTGCACAAGAAGGATGTGGACCAGGAGGTGGTGGTGGGCTCTGGGTGAAGAGGGAGATCTGAGTCCTTGAGTGGGAGGCAGAGACTTGACGGTGTGAGCAGGGAGTCCAGATCTGTGTGTGAGTGGTGAAGGACAAGGTTGTGGCAGAGGGACTGATAAAGACAAACAAAATCACTGACGGCTTCACTGTCAGTCGCTCTGTGTAGTGACTTCAGGCACGGTGGTTGTTACCACACAGGTGACTGAACTGCCTGCCGAAGACTGGAGAGCTGAACCGGGCTTAAAAGCTCTTGGCAGATGATTGGTGGATGGGCCTCAGGGCTGTGGGATCAACAGGAAGCCACAGGTGGAGAGTGATCCACCCCCGACACACATGCACACAACACAAGGGGAGACAGAGGGAGCACACAAGGAAAATCAGGATTCATTGAATTAATCTATCAGGTTTATTGTCTGCACATTTACATTAACAAGGCAAAAACCTTCACAGGAGTTTATGTTCAATTCAAATTAAAACTATAATACTACAGGAAATTTACTGTCTTTTAAAAAATAAATGAAATATAAATAAGATGATATTCTTATTTTGTTGCCTCCACCGTGACCTGATTGAATGTTCATGGTTTGGGTTAAAAAACTTTGTTAAAACTCTGGGTCACAACAATACAGCTTTACTTACACAACTTCCTCACCTAATCTTTTTTGTAAAATCTTACACTACTTCAGGATCTTTGTGGCATTTTATTGTCAAACAGTAGAAGGAGCTTTCAGCAGTGGTGGACAAAGTACTCAACTTCAGTACTTGAGTCAAAGTACTGATACTCATGGTCAAATCTTACTCAACTACAAATAAAAGTTATTGGTCAAAATGTTACTCAAGTATTATTAAAAGGTAAGTACTTTAGTACTTTAACTTAAGTATTCAAAAGTACATGCATTTAAAAATACTTAAATATTCAAAAGTACAAAGTAAAAGGACATTTTCTAATATCAGTACATTGCTGTATTGTTCTCAGTGCCCGAGTCAAACCCCGACTAAGGTCTGCTTCCTGTTAATGTGGTATTTTAATCTGAAAGGGCTTCGATGAAAAGAAAACTCCTTCCTGCAGAGTGTGCATAATACTTTGTTGGTTGACTGTTCTGTCTTGATTTTGTTTTCAAATTTCCCATCGAGAGGCTAACATGCTATATAGCGTTTTAAAAAAACTTGAACCAAAAAAAACCTTGCAGTTTCCTGTCTTTCCTCTTTATTGTTCGATTCTGCTGCCGGTCACTTCCTGCCGATTTGTGCATGCGCGACGGTAACTCTACCTGGACAAACTGCCTGAAACACATTGCAGCATAGACTGTACATAAAGTAAGTAACACACTTCCTGAATGTAGTGGAGTACAAAGTACAATATTTGTCTTTGAAATGTAGCAGAGTGAAAGTAAAAGTTTCCAAAAAAACAAATACTCAAGTAAAGTACAGTACTCAAGTAAATGTACTCCGTTACTGTCCACCACTGGCTTTCAGTAATGTACAAGATGATTTTCACAGATGTGGAGAATCTGTTCTTGTTAATATCAGACCTGAACTTCCCTGTAACCCGAGTGTAATCTTTAGGAAAACGAGAAGGAAACATGAATCCAATCATTTGCCAGTTTGAAGTTCTCCTCCCTCAGACTTGCTGCATATTTTATTCATGAGTGTGTTTGTTGCTCACCTTCCTGTGTGTGCATTTAGACCAGGGCTTAATGAGACTGTGGATCGGACCACCAGACTTTATTTATTGATCCGTCCTCTCTTTGCCTTTTATTTATTACTTCCAAACACAGGTTTAGATTCAGGGGAGTCTTCAGACAAACTGAGGGAGATCAAACTGTTGGCATTAGATTTAATCAGGTAGTTGCAGACATTGCTCTCTGATGGATTCATGGAAAATAATGCAGGATTTTGATTGGAGACAGCTGCAACATCTGATCTGCATGTAATCAGATACTGTAGCAGAGTAATTTATGCTCAATCTGAGGAATCCTGGACTGATCAATACTAAAAATCTTGCAGCATTCATCTCTGATAACATCTACATGACTTTTCTTCTCCTCTCCTCTCGGTCTTTAGTCTTTATGAAAACTAAACTAAAACAATTTTGTTAATTAGTATTTTGTTAACAAAAGAAATAAGTGTTATAACCTCATAAATGTGGAGAACTAAATATAAATCCTAATAATATTTTGGTAATTTGTGCCTCTTCACCTTCAGCATCTCTGTTGAAAGATCCACCACGCTGCTGTAATTATACAGTTTTCTGAAGGATCTATTTAAATGAGTGTATCTGCAACGGCTTATTATTTTTGTCAAAGAATTTACAGCACTGATAAGCACCCAGCTGTGACCGTGGACTTTACAAAATACTGGAAAATATAAAGTAATTTTAGGCTTGATGCAGGATCTCTCATATTAATCAGACACAACTGTGAGCTGCCCTTTCAACATTCTTCAGTTTTTTGTAAGAAATGAGTCTGAAATGCAGAACAATGAGACGACTGGTTGAACCTTTGATTGAAACTAATTGTAAAAGTGCACAAAGAGCACTGCAGCTGTCGAGTAGTGAAAACTGTAACAGCAAGAAATTGTAACGGGGAAGGTACACACAGATGACATGCATATACAGGGTACAAAGAAAGTATTGTTATTGGTAATTATTGGTACAGTAAATATTAGTATCATCTGTAGTGAGAACAGAATAAAAAAAACAGGGAAAATCTGCTTGATCCACTGTTTCCTTCTGATAAGTACAATTGCAGTGTCTCACTCTGAGGTTGTAAATGGATGAGGAACAGTAAAGTTACTACATTATGTTCTTGATATGAACTAAACACTGTGTGGAACCTTTTCAAATTAAAAGCCCTCAGGTTTCGTGAACAGAGCAGGATTCCTACATATTTGAAAATTCAAAATTCCAGTTTTTCCAGATCCTAATTTTTAGACTTCTCTGTAAAAAAAAAAAAACAACCCCAAAAAACAGTAATAATTTGTGACACTTAATTAAATAGATGTGTATGATGTAAAAAAAAATATGGAGTGAGTTGTTTTCATTATTCTTATAAAATTTTGTTGCAATGAGTAAAAACAAGAAAAACATGCACAACATGCAAGAACAACACTCTTCAGACAAGACAAACATGAATGTATAGACAGATTAAAAAAACAAACAAGTAAGCCTGACTAAAAACAATAGTCATAAATACGGAAATAAAAGTCATTTTAATTTATTTAGTTGTAAAGTGACTTGTAGCACAAATGACTGGGCTGGACACTGGTATCTCTGACCTGACAGAAGCAGCTGAAACTCTCTGAACAAAGGAGGATTTGAGTCTGAAAACATTTTCTTAGCTTTGTCCAGAGCTCGATGTAAATAAATATCTTGTATCTTTTCAGAGGAGTGCCTTGGACTTTGCTCACAACACATTTTTCCTCGAGACCTTACTCACTGCCAGTCGCCACAGTGCAGCGCCATGACACACCCTCAGCTGTCAGCAGCACGCCAACCAAGGACACACACTCCTTTCATACATTCACACGCCGCCCAGGTCCAAACACAGCCTCCGCCGTCGGCCCCGGAGCCGCTGCACTCGAGGAGCTGGCAGTGAAGCTGCTGCGATCAAAGGGCGCTGAAGAGGAGCTGTTGGAGGAGGAGGAGGAGGAGGTGTTACTCATTCATTTTCTGCCCTCTACATTTCCAGCTGGTACCATGAAGTCGGCTCCACGAGGGATTATATTTCCACTGGGAGGCTCGAGGTCGGTCTGGATTGTAGAAGAATTTGACTCAGACCTCGATCTTGATACTACTGGATGTTCGACTGTCGTGAAAATCTCCACAAGTGCGATACTCGGGGAAATGTATCGTACAAAGTTTTCTCCTGCACACACGATATGTTGAAATCAAATGAGGAGACTGCAATGAAACAAAACACTAATGAATTAATTCAAGGCTTTTGGTTACATCCAGGATATTTTGGTGTAAGTAATAAAACAAATTGATGGTGAAAAATCAATAAACAAATGAAAACAGCATCTCAAATTAAGACTTTCCACACATTCCTCAAACCAAATAAAGACTAACGTTTGATTTGGAGCCCAGTTATAAACACAAAAACAGACCACCAGTTGCAGTCTGGGGGGAACTCCCAGCAACTTACATGTTGGGCTTGTTGTGTGGCTTCACCGTGTCAATAATACAGCTGATTGTGCAGGATGCTGCGTAGAAACACCAGATATATTATATACTGCAGGTACAAAATCATTAAACTTCTAAATTAATCAAAAGTATGTACAGTTGTACTCATAAGTTTACATACTCTGGCAGAATTTGTGATTTTTTTGGCCATTTTGATCCGGGTCATTTGGGTAGTTTCTGCTGTCATTGTGATTCAAAAAGAGTACGCAGTTGTTTGACAATAATTGGCTTCATCCAACCACTGACCATGAGTTAAAAAAGGTTTTTCTCTCATCATTGACATTCTCTGAAAAATGGCCACTGTACCTGTTGTGTCTCCATTAGCTAACACAGGTAGGGTGAACCTCATCACCTGTATGCCACCACACCACCATGTTGCAAATATAGTATCAAATAAAAGTAATTACAACTTCAAAAGGCAACAAGAAAACTCACCAATAAACGAGTAAAGTTTTCAAATGCGTAGTTGAGCGTGCAAGGTTTTATTTTTAATGCATCCAAAGAGTCTATCTGCGGTCTAAAGAGGGCAAATCATGTGATTTAAGTTATGTTTTTAAAAATATCTCATATTAAACCCCACATTAAATTAAATAGCATGTATTTTTAGATTTATTTCCACTTCTGCAACCTCACTTTGTTTTCCTGAGATTGGCTCATTACAACTAAACTGTGATAACAAAGACATTAAAAAAAGATCTAATTGTGACTAAATTTTTAACATTTGGCAAGTTTAAAAAAAGCTGACATTGTATCAATTCACTGATAATTTACATACTTCATTCATTTCATTTCATTCATTGTTCACTTAACTCAAAGCCAGTGATCACATGACTCCAAAATATAATAGGAAAGAGAGACGTATAGATTGAAAGCAGGAACTACTCCTCTGCTCCAGTCCTGTAAACTCTACTGTTCCAGTGGCTTTAATGGTTCCAGTAACCAACAGCAGGACATTGTGGTTAAACTGGGAAGCTCCAAACTGAGAACGAGAGCAGGACCCAGCAAAAATAAAAAGTGTTTATTTGTATTCTAGCTGCAAACCAGAGAGAGAGAGAGAGAGCTTTATGGTTTAATCATAGAAATCCTGTTCATTTCCATTGTGGATGCGGCGCTGTTAATGGAAGACAGATGCATGCTGGGTAATATCATCTGCTGGGTGTGCAGCTTTGCTGAGGATGGAGATGGTCATTACAAGACTCTGCTGCCATTAGATTTGATGGAATCTCTAATGGTTCAGAGTGAGAACAGTGAAGTGCTGGTGGAGGAGAGAAAAATACATCTTTGAGTTTTTTCTGCAAACAAACAGGAAAAACCTACATTTATATATTAAAAAATAAAACATGAACTGCAGGTTCTGGCCCACACTCAGTGCTATAAACAACTGAGAAGCTATTGAATTAAGGCTTTTTTAAATAAAATGTGTATTTATTTTTCAGCACAGTGGTTCTCTGCTGTGATTTTAGCTGTTAAGTTCAAGCATAGTTCAGCTTAATGCAAATATAAATTGTTAGAGAAGAAAATAGACAACTGAGGGTTTTATAGTTTAAATGAATTACTGTGTAAGACAACAGGCGGGTGGAAATTTGTCTGTATGAATCCAAAGAAACAGAAGAACAGATGAGGATCAGCTGAGTGAGCAGGTGTGGTGCATGATGTGAATGCAGCTGGTGAAGAAATGCATGGACTGTAACCTGGACAGTTGGTGCAGGGAGGGACCAAGAAGCAGATAAGAAAAAATACAATTTCAGCACCGTCAATTTGATCAATAAAACTATGACAAAACATTTTTGTCATTATGAATTTAAAATAATGTTATAATGATTGTACTAAGGTGCAGTGGTTAGCACCTCACAGCAAGAAGGTTTGGGGTTTGAATCCCAGCTCGGGCCTTTCTGTGTGGAGTCTGCATGTTGTCCCTGTGCATGGTGGGTTTTCTCCGGTTTCCTCCCACAGTACAAAGACATGCTTGTTAGGTGATTTGATTTGTCTAAATTGACCATAGGTGTGAGTGGGAGTGTGAATGTTTGTTTGTCTATATGTTAGCCCTGTGATAGGCTGGCAACCTGTCCAGGGTGTACCCCGCCTATCACAGGGCTAACATATAGACAAACAACCATTCACACTCACACCTGTGGTCAATTTTAATTTGATCAATTCACCTAACAAGCATGTCTTTGGACTGTGGGAGGAAGCCGGAGTACCCAGAGAGAACCCACCATGCACAGGGAGAACATGCAAACTCCACACAGAAAGGCCCGAGCCGGGATTCGAACCCTGAACCTTCTTGCTGTGCACAAGTGCTAACCACTGCACCACCGTGCCGCCCTGTACTAATGACTGCTTCAATGCAAATTCTAATTCTGCAGCTACTGTGGACAATGCGGCGCATCTGGATCAGTTCAAGTTGCCCGGGATCAAAATATCTCTTCATTTCAGGAGCAGCTGTCCTGCTGTTAGTAATCACCTCCTGCATTCACTGATGCTCTGTGTCAGTCAGTGATGATTATCTGACTCCTGACCGCTTCTTGAAAGCAACAGATTTCTGAGGTAAAAGCACCTAAAAAAAATTGCTTTTTGACTTTTTGTTGATTAAAACTCAAAGAAATAAAATTTGACCAAAACTGATCAGTAGATGAAATCTAAAACTAAACTGGGTATTAATATGAAATTAGAAATGAGATTTTTGGGAACCTGACCTTCATCGGGACTGAAGTTGAGTGTGTTTATATGTTGGCTTGGTCCACTTTGTAAAAATAATGTCTCCTGTGAATCCATAAATCTCATAGAACTGCATTATGAATGTTGGGGTGATTTTAATATGAGGTTCATTCCTTCTTTTATGGATCTGAAATAAGTTTTAACAGTCACATTGTGGCTTCATCAGATTTATAAGGCAGTCCATTATTACTTCATTAATCATCCAATCTTCTTGCTTTTGTTGGCAGATAAATTTTCATGTTTCTCAAACTAAAACCTGTTTCATTCAATTCAATTATTTCTCTGAAAAGTTAATATTCCTGCACATACCTGTAATCAATACTGCTGGAGCTGGAGCTGCTCAGTACACCAGAGGACAACGGTTATTTTAACTATTGTGATTTACCACCAAATAATTTAATCACAACATCAAATCATGAAGATTAAAGTTGCCAGTGAGACAAGAGCAACATTCACATCAGATCTGTTTTATTACATTTTCACAGCAGAACAAAAATGTGACCTCACTTGAGGCAAATGCTTGTGAATTTGTCCGAGCAGATGCGGCTCAAACCGAAAAAAGCTGCACTCATGAACACGACGGCTGCAAAGGTCAGTGAACAAACTGACCAAATGTAACAGTGGAAACAAGGAGGAACTGTCCTGAAATGTAGCTGAAGAGGACTCGGCGGGGACGCTCTCACAACCACTGAGTCTGTCAGGAGGCGCTGGATGGAAAATTCTCCCTCGCCACATCCTGATGCTCTCCCTTATTAAAGGATATGATGCTGCACCTTTAATCACTGATAATATCCCAAGATACTTCACTTCCTAAAGGATCTAATCTAGCAGCAAAAAGCAAAGAGCTCAGATAAAAAGGAAGAAGATATTAGTCATTAAAATGTGTTATTTCCTATTTTCTAATTCGAAACTAACTTTGAAACTGACGCTGACATCACCACCTACTAAAATCACCACACTTTTCCCTGGTCATCTGAATTTCTTGTGGTTTTCTGTCCTTCAAAAATACAGTATGTGATATTAAAGAGTTAAATTACTAATTGTGGGTCAATTGTTATATTCCTGCAGAGTGGCTTTGTTTGCATGGAGAACACCTCATACTGGGATTGATTTGGGTCCATTAGTAACAGTAAAAACCCTTTGTTGCTGTCCTCCACACCTCGTATGTCTGTCATTCACTTTATTCCTTTTCATATCCTCTTCTTGTATCTTTAAAGATCTTTAAAGCTTGCAAAGTGTTCAAGGCTGTCGGGAAATGACAGAGTGGATGATTAAGATTCATCGTGCAGGGATGTTGAATGGGTTTACCAAATTTCATGGTAATTAAAAGAATATTTGTCAAGATATTTCACTCCAGCCTGAACTGTTGGACAGACAGATTGTCCTAACTACACATTAAAACACATTCAGGTCTGGAACTAACAATTTTTTTAGTAATTGATTAATTGCATAGATTATTTGAGTAATTGGATAAGAAATGCTTGTTAAGGTGTAATAATAAATAATCCTGTCAAACTTTTAAAATTTCCATGACGGTAGTTTGTTGCAAGTTGGGCGACATGTTAGCGTAAGTGCTAGCAGAATCCTAGCCTGACCAATCAGACCCTCCTACATTCTGTTCAAATGCAGAAGGGTACGAAGCTGGCACCTGGGGGGGGGGGCTTGGTTTCATGTCTCTAGGTCCTGTCTAACCAAAACCCTAACCCTAGTCCACAACCCTAACCCTAGTCCTGGCACTATGCCCCTGGTTTGAACTAGCGTAGCTCCGGAACTGGACCTCTCTCGAACTTGGGGGTGGTACAGCCGTGAAGCTCGCACCTGAAAATGGAGGGGTAGGACTGGGTTTCATGTCTCTAGGTCCTTTCTAACCAAAACCCTAACCCTAGTCCTGCCACTACCCCTTGTTTGGTTAAGATGGTGGAAGTCGTGGTCACTGCGGTTACCTAATAGCAGGAAATAGCTTTTTAACCGTCTGCACATTATTACCTGCTTCACCATTTTAGTAAACATTGTTATTTTTAAAGTAAGTGGTTCACCAGTTTTATATGAACATTTCATTGTGCCTATTATTATTTTATTATGAATCATTTAAAACAAACCTGTGCACTGGTTACATTCTTCCAACAGGTTTGTAAGAACCTGGGACATGTTTGTTTAAAACAAAAATACTTTGCAAGACGTCTCTGCCATTTGTGTGAAAGCGTTTCCAGCTGCTGTGAATGAGCACACTCACAGCTCTGTCATCACAAACACGGCCAAGACACTAAAATTGTCTAAATGGAGATGAGAGCGCACACTTTCAGACGGTTTCTGCTCCAAGCCATTAGCAGAGTTGCACATCTAAAAGTGATGGAAGTAGAAAAATAACAGAAAGCATGAGAGTGAAACTTTCCAAACAAAGTGAAGCAGATGTTTCACAGAGGTCACGAGGATCGCTGGCAGCAGAGCTATAATTGTTGCTACTGTTTGAAACAATAACGGCTCTGTTTGTTGTTGTGGTTAATTTTCTGTTGCTTTAGGCTGCTGTGGTGTTAGGACGATATAAGGGCCTCACATTTCCTGGATAATCAATGTTTAATAATCAAAAAAGGTGATATTACAATAGGACAGAGGTGATGGTGGCTGTAGTGAAGCAAGCTTTAACCGAGTAGCTGTTTGTCTTCTTCATCTGTCTCTGTGCCTCTTCTCATTTTCTCTTTCATCGGTGTGTATATCTCTTCTCTCCTCTGCCACTAATTATCGTTCATTATCATGCTGCTTCTATTTCTAGACAAGCGAACTGCGCACTTACTAATTATTTGCCAATACGTAGAGACACTTCCTTACGTAAGAGGCTCATGGCAGCAGATGTGCATCAGCTGCATCTGCAAGCGTCCGTCGACGGTTTCTGTTTTGTTAAAGGTCAGCGCGATGACGAAGGTGATGATTATAGTTGTTGTGTGTGTGTGTGCAAGGTCGGATGAAGAAGTACATCCCTCGCCGACCCCACCCCGCCCCGACACCACACCGCCTCCCGCTGCCTGGAAATGATTTCAGTGTAATTGTATTGCCGTAATTGCCTCTTGGCGTCAACTTGGCTTTCCCATTATCGTTCTCAAACAGAGCCGGGGTCTTACGATGCTGTAGACAGAATTATGTGGACAACCTCTTTGTGTTTGCTCTGTGGAAACCAACACACACAAAGTCAGTGAAAGCAAATATAAAACCACCAAGGCTTTTGGTCTAATTTTTCCTCCCTCTTATTTCTTTTTATATCTTCTGCTTTCTTGTTTGCCTTGGTCCTTTTTACCCTCAGCTCTGTGAGATGCATTTACACGATGTATGTATGTATTTGACTTAGGTATGTATCTGGAAATACAATCATGTAACGTATCTAATTATCTCAGGTATTTTAACAATTTAACCCATTTTATGTTTGGTTGCGACAATATCAGTGTTTTTATTGTACTGTTACCAAAGCATAGCTGCCAGTAGAAATTCAATTTAAGATGCAGGAGTGAAAAAAACAAGTTTCTAGTGTCTTAATATATCTCTTTTCAAGAAATATTTTTCCATAAATACTGTAGTAGTAGTACTTACTGTAGTAAGCTGTACAATTGTGTATTTTCAGTTTTGTTTATTGTACAGATTTTTTGGGATGTTTAAATGTACACAAAAATCGCAAAATTACAAAGAGACTGTGAATTGTAAGCTGTTTATTGTACCGTATTTTCCGCACTATAAGCTCCACCTAAAAGCCTTTAACTTTGTCAAAAACCAACAGTGCGCCTTATAATCCGATGCACCTTATATATGGATCAATATTGGTTAATTATGGCTACTGTAGTCAGGGGGCGTATATTGTGATTGCACTAACGTTTGATTTACCGTAGCGGTATCAGACTGTTTCTTTTATGTGTTTACTGAATCAGGGAAAAGTTCCCTCCACGTTTGTGATGCACTAACTACGTGATAAAAAGTTGCTCTAGCTGTTGTACCTTGGTGTTGGTAAAAGATAAAACTACGTCACTGACGTTACCTCGGGGAAAAAAATAAAACAGCTGTTCATGTAGCTTTGAACTGTGACAAATGGAGTTGGAAATACATTGTTTTCAATGAAGGCGGCGCAAATACCAGTAA
>OOFC01042426.1:0-24050 GCA_900323345.1 Pseudochromis fuscus
GTAGAATTTAATAAATGTTGAACTGAAATAAAAGGGGGAATTTCTTTTGCTTTTAGGTAGTCTAATGATCGGGGAATGTTATTTGTGCGGAAACAACAAAACAGGATTTGAATTAAATCTTGAGCTACTTGATTAGAAAACCACATCTTGTTTTGTGTTTTTGTTATTTTTTTTACATTTCCAGGTGCCAGGTTTTTGTGTTTTTTTCCCAAATCACTTTCCCTGGCTTGAATTCACATCCAAATCTGGTTCGAGTGTTCACACGTTGATATCAGGTGTCGCCGACATCAGGTAAACACTCTTGATGACCTGTAAGTCTACATCAGCTGTTTCTAGAGAGGAAGAGATTATTTTTTCCTGTGATTCTAATTGTTATTTTTTCAGAACTATAGTTTTGAATTTTGTCAACCCTGGGTGCGATTAAAAATGTGTATTTTTTTTAGTTGACATCAATTTGAGACAGATTTTTTTGGAGCTAGCATCTAGTGGACATTGGTGGTACTTCACTTTTTTTGCACATCGTCTTCATTTTTGAGCCCAGGTTGTTTCATCCATTTCTACATACAGTGTATGATTCTGAGGGGTTTATATTGTGATTGATTGATTGATTGATTGATTGAATTTATTTAGCAAAATTTTAAAGCTCACACAAGATACAACGATAAAAGCTCACATGGACTAGCACCCATTCTTGTTTGGTGGAACGGGTGAAGGGGTGTCTGACTGGACAGGACACCTGTCCTCAAAGTGCAAAACCCTGAAACTGTGTCGTAAAACATGAAGTTAATCACACATGACCACAAACTACGCAATTATACACGTGTAAAGATCTAAATGCAGCAGATTGCCCTTTGTGTACACACTGGGCTCCTGTATATGTTGGGCCTCATGGTAAGTGGCCATTTGGATCTTTTGTTGCTGGGGGGGGCACAGGCGCGATGGTGGTACGTCAGCTGTGTTGGGAAGTCGGAGGTGGTGCACGGTCTAAAAAGGTTGGGAACCACTGATCTAAACAATACTAAAGACAACAAGATTTTTAAACCATGCTCTCTCACGACATTACCCTTAATTCTACAATAGAGGGCGCTCATTTCCCACATACCATTCTAGTGATGGATGCTTGAAAGCTTTAAACCTGCATGTGGCAACACATGTTCACCTAAGATTTACACCTAAGACCTGTTCCCACTGCTTTTTTATTTTCTACAGCGATCCACACACAACATTTCACTAGTGAGAGGAGGAAAAAAGATGTGTACACTGTTAATTCCTGCAGTCTTGATGTCTTATGTCTATACATCTTACTCACTGCCGTTCCAGAGTTAAATCTGGAGGCTATTAATGAAAGTGGGTTAGTCAGTAAGTGCTTGGGCAGCAGGGAGCATGTCTGTGTTTGACTGCTCTGTTAGGTCTCTCCACTGTGGGCTCTGTTCAGCAGAAGGCTGAGAGAAATAAGGAGATGGTGTTTGTTGTTTATCCTCATCTGATTGACATGCTGAAGCAACAGAGGTGTGCATCGTGTAATACGGACGGGCGTAGCAGCTCAGGCCCTGAGAGGAACGCTGCTGGGAATAATACTGACTGCTTTACACATTTTCACCTTAAGTGTTATTTATCATTGCTTAGGTTCACACACACATGGAAGATCACTGTGATTATTTCACCAATTACAAAAAATACTTTCACACCATTTGAGCCCAATTTTGAAGCACTTTAAATAAATGTTAAACCCACAGATGACTCCTGTATCCGGGATGTGCTCAGTCATTTTATAAGCTGTGGGGGGAAGGAGCATCATGCAGCTGAACTTTAAATCCCAATCAAGTACTTAGATCATGTGACTTCACGCCAACATTCAAAAATATACCCCAAATTTGTGTTAAAATCCAAAATAACAAGACTTCTATGAAGGGTTGTTTATTTTATTTCTCAGGAGGATTTTGCTTTAGAAAATATTGTTTTTGTTTGCTCTTTGAAGGTGTAAAGTATTGATTACACTTTATTTTACTCTTAAATGTTTAATATACAAAACATTGAAGACCATAGCTAATTAACAGGTTTTATAAGTTGAAAGAAAAAACACATAAAAGGGAGATATTACATTTATTTTCCCTTAAAGAGAAAAAATGTGAAAAAAAGTCATGAAATTGGATAATTTTATTGAAGATATGCTGCCCCCTGTTTATCTGACAGTAAAGCTTAAGATACAAAACTATGGTGATTTTAAACTGGTAACAGTGGACAAAGCACTTAGCTCCACCATGATCAGCTGTAGCATTAACAGGCTATTAACCAACAACACTTAAAAATACCATGACAGTTATTACATCACACTGAATTACATCAATTATAAAACAAAATGTACGATACAATGAACTCATAAAAAAATCTAATTACCATCATTCACATGGGTATTGTGTTGTAAATGTACACTGTGTATGCTTTTATTTCCAAATTTAATATTTTATAGGTGCAGTATTTGGGTGTGGCAGGGATCAGCACTGAAGAAATTACAAGGTCTCCGAGGAGTCTTTGTTTCTGCTGATCTGTGGTGATGCTTGTGAGATTTTCTACCACTAGAATGTTTTCTCAGTAGATGGAGTCAGTAGGAAACAGAAAAATGGGATCCGTCTTTTCAGTTAGATAAGATTGTCTTCCTGGCTATAGTTAGAGCTATAAAAATAAATGGTGGTGAACTGCTGTCTGACGTGAAGTGCGGAGAGATCACCCTGAAGACAAATGAATACACAGGGAGGGATGCTGAGCCTGAGGATCTTTGATAGCCTCTTCGTGACCTCTGACCAAAACGTCTGAACTAAGTTGCAGAGAAAGCGACCCGCTGAATTTGGACAGTGCTGACACATTAGTTAAAGCCCATGTGGTGCATTTTGAAGGGTATACTGTCATGAATCCTATGTCAGAACTTATACTGCATTTTGGTATTGAAGACATGGAAAATATGTTGTTGCTTTTGCATTACCAATTCATGTGAGAAATAGACATTCAGCTGTTCATGTTGATTCACTCAGTTTTTGTAGTTGCAATAAAGTATTCTTTTAATTTGAGCTCAGTTTTTGAAAGAGTAGAGGAGCGTGACTTTTAAAGTTTTATGGCTGTCAACACTTTTTAAAAATAAATTAATCTTTAAAAAGAGATGAGTTTTATTTAATACTCATGTAGTATATTACACAGAGCTTTGCTGAGAATTTTATTGTAACTTTTTACTTCGTCCACCATTGTGACAAACCTTAAACTTTATGGGCAATGATTGCCAAACATTTCAGCCCCTACCCTCAAATCAGTGAAGTCAGAGACTTGTGACCTCCAGTAATCCACAGAGATTGGTTGAAGTGCAATAATAATGCAATTGATGATCTGTTGTAATCACCTTAAGGGTCAACAAAGAAAAATAGTAAGGCTGATGATATAGTTTCTTATTTGCATGCTCATTATTTTAAATGTATCTACTATTTCTATATTTTGTTACAATTATGGCTGTATATACTATTTGTAATTGTTTTTGGTGTTTCACAACCCTCTGAATATTCAAAATGAAGCATAATTAGCATCTTTAAAAAACAGACTGTATATAAAGGACAAAACTAACATGATGTCACCCATTGGGTGAGCATTTTCAAGCCAGGAGGTTGGCATTTGAATGTGGCTATGCTGTTTTTTTGAGCCAGAAGTGACCATATTTGGATATAAAGGGAGGGACCTGGTGGAGGTCGGTCTGACCCTTGAAGCCAAGAGATCGGCATTTGAACCTTGCCATGTTGGTTGTTGGAACCAGAAGTTGACCCTATTTGTATGGAAGGAGTGAGGAGGTGGGTCTAACCTTTGAAACCAAGATCACTGCCGAATGTGTATGAGACTTGACTTAATCCCTGCTCTCTTGGGAGAGCAGGCTTGTCGATCAAAGTAGCCACGAAATATTTCAAAAATATTCCTCTTTTTGAAACCCAATATCTACTTATGATTTTTTTTTTTTTTTTTTTAGATGTAGATCCTTGATAACAAGAATTAACTTTAGCTAATGACACCAAAATTAATTGTGAAAAATTGGAGCCAGGGTATTTTGAAGCCAGTTTCTAGTGGCCATAGGGCATATTGCACTTTTTTGCACTTCTGCATTGGCTTCACTTTTAAAGTCTGGTTGCTGCATCCATTTGTATATATACAATATACAGTTGTGCTCATACGTTTACATACCCTTACAGAATTTGCGATTTTTATGGCCATTTTTGAGAGAGTGTCAATAATGAGAGAAAAAACTTTTTTCACTCATGGTTAGTGGTTGGATGAAGCCATTTATTGTCAAACAACTGTGTACTTTTTTTGAATCACAATGACAACAGAAACTACCCAAATGACCCTGATCAAAATAGCCCAAAAAAATCGCAAATTCTTCCAGGGTATGTAAACTTATGAGCACAACTGTACAAATATACAAATAATAAAACATCACAAAATGAGCCTAAACCTTGGGGGAAGCAGAGGTAGGCGAAGGGGCCCGGGCCCACACCTTTTTTATTTACGTCCCTGCGCTTGGACGCACCTTCCAGCAGCTGGATGCCATCTGCCAGTGATTGAAGTTTATGTATTGCTGTCCGCCAGTTATTGTCATCAGCTTTGTTTCTTTCATAAAACTTTAACAAGCCCGACATACAGACAGAGGACGTCCAGCGTTAAAGAGATTAATTCTCGAGCCGTGGAGAACAGGACCTTGAAAGCACCACGCGGTTGCCATGGTGATAGAAGCACGCCAGTCCTAACGGCTCCAGAGGTGTTGACCAGACATTGAGAAAGTTTGTTTTTCAGTGGAGACACTGCCACGTTGCATTTTTAATGTCATTTATCCATTTTATAAATGAAGGAAAGACACAAGGACTAGGAGCAGGACCCGGAGTAAACACGCCTGTTGTCTCATAACGGACTGAGGTTTATAGAGGAGCGGATTTATTGGCCGTTAAAACTTTTGCGAAGGACAACAGGGCAGCTAGCAGTACCGTTAACCCCGTTATCTGCACAGAGAAGTATGGAGAATCCTGGATAACACAAGGAAATCGTTTTGGAAAAGGAAACAGGACAAACATAAGGTAATGTTATTCACACAGACATATTTTCTACTTCTGCTGTGACAGAAAGTAACTCCTGCTTGGTTAAAATAGCGTTTGCCTGCACACAATATGTGAGTATTTACATTTCACAATTAACTAATTTAATCCAAGTATATTTAAGTAATGATTGTAATGCACAACGGTAAAGCCAAGAGAAACCAATTCTATTGATATTACCCCAAATTACAAATGTATCTCACTTTTAGCGCTGTTTCTGCTTTATTTAAGCCTCAAAGGTTTTACGCCATGTTGGGTTTTTTTGGTTTTTGTTTTTTTTAGGTGTGAGTGTGAAATCATCTCTGGGAAGATGGTGAAAAATAAAAACATTCGAGGGTGTCCTAATCGCCTTTCCAAGTGCAAGACGAAAAAAGCTGGCTCCCAGGTCCTGACTCCACTGGATGATGATGATGGTCCACTTGACAGCACTGCCCCTCCAGAGCCTCAGATCTCCAGTCAGAGTCAGCTGGGCTTCTCAGACCGAGTCTACCTGCTGGCATCAGTCATCTTCCAGAATAACCACCTAGAGAAGTCTGCTGCACACCGGTTGGTGAATTATGGCAAAGAGAGAGGGCTCCCGTTACCTGAGGTCAAAGACGAGCTGATGCAACTTGCAGCTTATGAGCTGGCTTTCAGCACACTTAAATGTAAGTTTGTAAGTAACTGTCAGTAACTTTTTTCTTTCTTTCTGCAGTTAATCATCGATATATGCACATATCAACACACTTTTAGTTAGCTGGCTTGTTTGGCCCTTCACCAAAAATATTGCCCTCTGAACAGCTCACGTATTAACTGTTATAGTTTGTTTTTATCCCTAAGGTAGAAAAAAAAGTAAATGAAGCTCCTGTAAATGTATGATCTGATAATAATCAATGATTTGCATGTCAAACAAAAATATGTGTCAGTCTAGTAGACACAGCCTGCTGGGTTTTAAAAAAAACAAACAAAAAAAAACATCCACAATAGCACTGTCACCTAACCATAAATGAAACATGTCCCTGTTTGTTGTGTGTGGATACAAATCAATTACATTTTAAGTTGTACAGTGACACACAAGACATATGTTTATCCATTAGCTGTTTTATTGTTAAAAGAAAAACATCAAAAGCAAAGTACTCCAAGACAAAAGACAAAATATGTGGAGGACTGCACCTCCTTAGCCCTCAGCAGAACTGATAAAAAAAGAACTGGTCCACCTTGCTAATTGCTAAGCTTTGCTTCTTACTCTGATGTTGTGGGAGGGTTTGAAGTGAGGACATCAGGAAAAAGTGTTCTGCAACTCCTATTCTCCAACTCCTATTCTGATTCTTTTCTGGTACTTTAAATTGCAAGTAAAACCTATCTGATTTCCAGCAAACAACCAGCCATTTGAAATTAGAATGAATAGCTCTTGGAAAGTTAATTGACAGGGAGAATTGGATATAGATAGATTGATGAAGGGCAAGTAGAAGAGAAAAAAAATGCTTGAACGACCAGAGGGAATTCTGTGTGATCCTACAAATCAATTTGGCCCATAATCTGTTTTCTGGGACTAGGGTGGGGTCTGGGTGACCGAAGTCACAGGGGTGTGTAATCACCATGGTGATAAGGCAGGAGAGCGAGCCAACTGCCAGCGCAGGAAGCCGACAGGAATCGATTTAACGTGTGCTCGGTGGATGGAGAGGTCAGGTAGCAGGAACACCCTCGTAGCTATGAATGATTTTGTTCCCTCTCACTATCCATCCGCTGAACCTGGATAAGCCTCAGACCTACGTGTCCCACGCTTAATGCAGATCACTGCAAAAGTATCCATCATCACAAGCTCTAGCACCCTATTGAAGTAACTTTTATTAGTTTTACAGCTGCAGGACATAGTACTTAAATTACCAGGTGAAATTGACCGGATTGCAAAGGATAATAAGAGAGAACTTAGAGATGTTATTGCCAGAGCACTGATTTAATTCCCCACCTTTTTTTCCTTCTTTGAGACGATGCCTGTTTTTACTTCTCCTCACTAAGGAATTGTCTTTTTCTGTAAAAACATTAATTTGGATAAAACATGAACCTGAGCTCTGTTGAGGGGACTGGCAACAATTACAATACTTTACTACAGTTTGAAGTTAATCTCTTTAGTTTTTTTGTTTAAAGCTTATTTCAAAGATAAATATTGCTTTTTTTTATCAGTGCTATGGTGATATAGCTCTTCTCTACAGTTTTCATCCTCTGTGATGGACATGTGTGGAAATTATGTGAACATTTTCACCTAGTTAGTTCAGAAAATCTAATGTAAGGAGAAGCTGTGAAGCCAAAAAGGAGATTAATTCAGGCTTTTTTAATTGGCTTATTTTTAATATGGTTGTACTGGAGGCTCAGGGTTGTATATCTGAGGTTGAATCAGTGTTTATTGTTACAATGTATGTTACAGTATGTGTGTTTGGACCATTTGGACCATCTTTTAGTACATTGTCTTTAGTAAAGTATCAACCTATGTGCCCTGAGAGCCCTGAGATTACTTGTTAGGATTTTGCGCCATATATATTAAATTGAACTGAATGTCACTTCATTTTTGAGTTACCTCCATCACATGTATTTTGGTCACATGTTAGTATTTTTCTTGCGTTTGCTGTGTGGAGAAATTGGGACTAGATGAAATGACACAGCCTGGAAGCCGATTGTTAATCTTTCCTCTTCCTCCTCCCACGAACAGGGTGACTTTTGGTGCAGAAATTGATTTGCTGGTGACATGCACAGATGCTGGCAGTCTCACACACACGCAAGACGTGTCATTCGTGCGCCGCCTCGCAATGACTAATTCAAAATTGAGCTGAGGTCAGTTGTTAACCTCAAAAAGAAATGCTTCAGCAGTGAAAAACATGCAGAGCAAAATGTCAATGAGCACTGGTATCGATCTTGCGATTATATCTCTTAGCTGCTCAAAACAAAAAAAAAAACCGCTGCTCTGAATGTTGGTGGCTGAGGGCACAGGCTTGTTTGTTTGTTGTGATTGTCAGTCAGAGCTAAGTGGGAGTTGGTGATGATGTTTACTCTGGTGTAGATTTGACATTTCGTACACAATGACAAAACTGAAGTCGACAAAATGACAAATATTAGTTGTCAAGTTTCTTGACTTTTTTCTCTGCTTCTCTGTCTTTCTGAATCTTCTGGTTTTTTATTATCTCCTGGGTTTTAACTTCTGTGACCTCTTTTGCCTTTAGAAGAAAAAAAAAAATCTTTTTCCATATCTGAATGACTATCTGCTAGATGGCTGACCTACAGGCAGATTATGTTGTCAAGGTTTCATGTCTTGTTGATTGGTTATACAATGTGCTCTCATAGCTTGAGGTACATGGTAATGTTAAGCTATGTAAAGCCATTTCTGTACAAATCTTTGCTGGTAGAGATTTAGTTGACCTTGTTGCGAGTCCCCCCCCATACCACCCTAATCTTCTTCTCCTCTTTTTCTGCTTCTCTCTTTCTTTCTACTGGCTACTCCTCTGAGTGTTTCTGCCTCATTGTCCATACTGTCCAACTGGGCTGCCAGGCTGTCAAATGGCCAGTGCTGCTGTGTGCAACTCGAAAGGTCCTTTGGACCACTTTGTATTTTGCTGGACTTCTAGTATGACAGAGAAACAGCCTGTTTTCTTTGTCCTTGACCACAATCAGAACAGCTACCACAAGTATGCCTCAGCAAATGCTAAATTTTGCAGGTACATAATATGTGAGATAGATTGACCGTTTAGTCCAGAGGTGAATGTATAACTTACGACAGGTATCTTTTTTTTTTGTGCTGTTGGATTAATGTGCAATTGGGTGTACTGATGCAGAACAGTGTGAGACAAAGACCTGGCAGGGGAGAAAAAGGAGAGTGCATTCAGGTCTGGCTCTTGCATTGAGGCTTGGTTTGACAACAGTCACCATCAGTCACTGCTCATTGTGTAACACCTAGATAAAAGCCACAACCTCGGTACAAGTCCTGCGATGAATAGAGCCTCCTGCCAATGGAGGACACATTTTTTTTTAACTCATTTCAAGCTGCTGGCTGTTGCCTGTAAATGTCACATTTTAGAAATTCTGCATCGTCCCACAGATAAAATTCAGCACCATCTGCTGTGTAAAAATGTCTAATGTAAGTGATTTATAGCTGAATTTTCCCTCCGTTTTACTCAAATTGTTGTGTGTGATTTATAGCATGTGGAAGACTATGACCTCTCCAGCCATGATGGTCCCCTCTGGGGTCAGTTTTGCAGTGTGCAGTGAGTGGTTATCTCTTAAGGGCTTATCTTTAGGGCCTTCTGCAGTAATGGCCACGACCGAAAACCTTATCGGCAATAAATTAGACCACTGCTGATGTTTTATGTCTGTGTTTCCTCAATTAAAGATAAGCTTTAGCATGTGAAAACATTTGTTTGTGGACTGGTTCTGTGTGTGTGTGTGTGTGTGTACCTGCATGCAGATGTGCTTTGTTTGTCTTGCTCTGCACGCTATAGGGGTGCCCAGTGGCCATTTGGCTGTGACCCAGAGAACGATTTGGCATGATTTGTGATGTTGTGATAAGGTAACAGCAGTGTCTGTGGTTTCCATGGCGTCTCAGTGGATGGCCGATGGGCTTACCTCTTCGCAGCCTAAGAAGGTGTGTCTGTTAAAAATAGGAATTAACCAAAACCGCACATAAATATTAATTTCAAAGTTGTGCTTTCACATTTTCTAACCTGACACATACACAGATCTCATTTCCACATTTTACTTTCTGCAGCAACATAATAAGGTGTGTCCCAATCTCACTAGACACACATCCACGTTGGAGAAATGATCCTTCTTCCCATTTACAGTGTGTGGTGAGCAAACACTCTACCTGCAGAGCAACTTTGGAAGCAGCTGTTCTTTAATCCTAACATGATAGACTGGATAGATTTGCTGTCTCTCCGTCTCCTGCATATCGAAACAGAGAGCCCACTGTTCACAGATGGGAACGGTTATGGAAATGGTTTTTATGTATATTTCAAGAGAAGGCATCCTGGTGTTCGGCGAGACAGTTGCTGCTTTTATGATATGACAGTCAGGGAACGGGGGTGAAACAAAAAAACAAAACCATAAACCACGCGCAGATATGTGATAGGCAGCTGTCGTCTTTTAACAGGTCATGGTTATGTTTTATAAAACTCTGCCCTGATTTAATATAAAGGTCAAGCAAAGTTTAATTGTGTAACCTAGTAACAAACAAGGCACTCTGAAGAAACTAAGTAATTTTAGCAATATAATTTATATAATTTTAGTGTCAAGTAATTCTTCCATGTTTGTACATCCAATCACGACTGCATCGTTCTTTTAAATAACAGATGTTGAAATAAAAAAAAGAAGATAACTCGAGCCACATTATTACGTTCTAGTCGGGTATAAAAAGCCTGCCTGCTTCTTGTATTTGGTTTCACTGATCACGTTTAGATGTGTCCTGTTTATTACTTCAGATGTCATTATTGTCATTAGTCCTTCGATTTCACACACCCACTCACTACAGATGCAATAAATGAAAGAAAAGAGGCAAATGAAGAATCCGATTAAAGTCTAATTAAGCACCAAATAAGCATTTAATTACGGGAAATTAAACCCCCGATCTAATTGAATTATCTTTTTAAATTAAATTACCATCATTTGGGGGGCCTCTAGGAGTCTCTCTTGCTCTTTGTCTTAATCTCTTTTTGCTTCTTTTTCCAGACATGTTTTAATCATTAGATATGGGTTTGTCCTTTGTTGCATATATTTGACCACTTAATGGATTGGAGTAATTTCTTTTGCCTCTGTCTCCTGCTCCAAATGAAAGAGTCAGGATTGGTTTCCAGGGATAATTAGATGTTGATATAAAAGATGCACTAATATGCATCACCATTACTCACACACATAATTAGTAATTGAAATCCCCATTATTACATTTCCATCCTTCTACCTAACCTTGTTTTACTTTGCTTCTTCACAGATCAAGAACTGCTGGAGGACATAATGACTGACAGTTGCTTTTACCTCAGTCAGCCAGTGGTGAGTGAGCTGAAGAGCAGCTTGTGAGCTTCTAGTATTTGTCCTGCTGTGATCTTTCTTGCAATCAATGTGGGTACTGTCCACATTCATATTCTGGATCAGGTTCAGACTCAAACATGTTCAGACTGGTTTGAAAGGTTTGAATCTCCAGTCTACAAAGTTACATCACTTTGTTTATAGCCCCATGTTGGAAAGTCAGCTTCTGCCTCCTGTGAGTTTTCCTAATGTCAGACGAAAGTGGAGAGGGGGTCAAAACAGTCCATTTCAGACAGAGGATGAAATGAGGAACTGCATGAATGGCCATTAAAAATAAAATAGGAGCTTTTTTTGAACTTCAATTCATGCAAAACTGCTCCAGAGGAGTCCAAGAGTATAAATGTAAAGCTGAAAATTAGAGTAATAGGTCTTCTTTAATCACTTGATGTACAGTTGTGCTCATAAGTTTACATACCCTGGCAGAATTTGCGATTGTTTTGGCCATTTTGATCAGGGTCATTGGGGTAGTTTCTGTTGTCACTGTGATTCAAAAAGAGTGCGCAGTTGTTTGACAATAAATGGCTTCATCCAACCACTAACCATGAGTGATTTTTTTTTTCTCTCATCATTGACATTCTCTGAAAAATGGCCAAAAAAAATTCGCAGGGTATGTAATCTTATGAGCACAACTGTACATCATGTCAACATTATGTGACAGAGAAGCACATTCATTTCAGTATGCTGCTAAATATCAAAGTCCTTTTGATTTTATGAAAAGCCTGGGCATAAATCCAAGAGTTTACCTTGCTATCTCAGTGTATATAGTTTTGTTTATCTTACCGTTCTCCTAAACACTCTTCATTATTCATGACTTGCTGTTTACACTCCATATCCTCGTCGTTCTGTTCTCTGGACTTCTAATCAGTAACAGTAATATTGATGTATTACACTGACACGCTCCTTTCATCAGCTCATAAAGCACCTTGTTTTGCTTATATTCCCAACACTAATCAATGACAATCGCTCCCTCCGGAGTAACACATCTAAAAAGTTACTATGTGACAGAACACATCTGGCTCTGGCTTTTCCTTTATTGCTACTTTTAACCAAAACAGCCCATTAATTAGTGCTGGAATCAAAATGCGTGACAACCCAGGGGCAGTGTGTTTGTATGTGGTGTCTGTATTCTGCATCATGCATCTTGTCCTGCAACCACTGTGCTGAATGTTATTATTAAGCCGTGTAGTCGTAAAAGAAAGATTCCCAGCACAGTCGTGAAACCTGCATCCGTTAGACAGTAGAAGAGGACCCTACTACTTAAATGAAGAGGTATCCTCTGGAGGAGATCGGTATGTACTTTTGCCCTACTTTTAACTCTATACATAAAAGAAGCTTTGGAAAGAGAGCGGGGCTGCTTAAGCTGTTTCTCTAACATTCTGGCTGCTGATAAAACATGCACTGAATACAGAGCCACTGTGTGTTAGTGAGCTGGTGGAGGAGAAGAGTAATGAAAGCATGCGGTGGTGAATGTGTAAACAGAAAACAGAGCTGTCATGGACTGTGGACAACAAATGTCTCCTTCAGTGAAGGCCTAAACGTAAACAGACACATTAATACACATGGATATGTGTTTGTAGTGCAATCCCCACATACACACAGATGTGCACTGGCACTGTAGCCTGGTGAAATATGGCCCTGGGTGAAATGAATGGCTTTTCCGATGTGTTGGTGGCAGGTCGTTACTCCGTATCCCTCTAGCTAGACAATAAAGCCCAGACACAATGAGACAGTCTTTAGAACTCACCTTTTTTTTTTACACTTCTGGCATCTATAAAGTTCAACCTTGATAGAGAGAGGAGAAAAGGGTGAATGAGGGAGGATAGGTCGGCTGTAAAACGGGGGTACATGAGGGCATTGGGGAAAAATGTAGAATGAAAAATGAAGATATAGATAGACTTTAAGCCTGAAGCACATTTGATCACAATAGAAAAAAATGAATCCCGTAGAGGGTGGAAACAGCATGAGTGACGATATACAATGTAGTGAGGCAAGCATATGCACTACAAGCACATTTGACATGACATAGGTAAAAAACACTAAAACACTCAACTGATCCTTAGTTGAACATTAACATTAAAATTCCAAATAAAGTGAGACAAAGTCTTATGTAAGAGTCCTGGAGCAGAGCTGGCTAAACAGAGCTGGCATGTTTACTGTGGGCTGGTTTTCCTCCATGGGACACAGTTGCCAGGCAGCTTAATGACTGGGAATTTTCCCACACCCATGGGTTTACCCTTGGTAAAGGGCAAGTGGAACCTGAGGTAGGAAGGAGGACAAGTTAAGGAAAGTGAAGTAACACAACCTGTCTCAGTAATCTAAAAATGAAATTTAAAGCCCCTGGAATGAATAATAAGTGTGGGCTTATTCCTTAGCTGCAGTATAAACCCTTGTAGCGTCTAACTTCTCTGCACATTTAGCCCACTAGTGAGGATGTGGCAAGCTGTTGCCGCCATGGAACGCCATCTGCCACTAATGCAGCCGGTGCCCTTCCACCCTCCGGGAGAGCAAGGTGGAGTTAGAGAGCGGGCATAGACACAGCGAGGGTAGAGAGTTGAAGGAAGGGAGATAATTGTAGAGGAGATGTAGAGCCATAACTCACGCTTCCTCCTAGGTTTAATTAAGTGGCAGAACTGGGGTCATGGCAGGACAGCCTTGAGCTACTGTCTGTGTCAATTTCTGCAAACTGGATACAATTTAGCCTCTGAATCCATATTGATAAACTGCACGATACCCCTCAATCCGGAATAATTGAAATAGAGTAATCTCAAAAAACATCATGTGTCAGATTGTGTTGTCTTGGTTTTATGCACATGTAAATTCTAGATATGTTGAATTTTGAGACAGAATCTTTCAACAGCATTTTAAGCTGGTTGTCATATCATGAGAATATGAAGTTTGTCTTTTGGACATGCAGCCTTGATTCTTTTTATTTTATTTTGTTAAAATGGATTTCACTAATTAACTGTACCTTTTGTTCTTACGCTGCAGCCAGATGATCAGATGAGTCTAGTTGCAGTCATGCTCTGTGACTTCCAGGACAGAAAGTTTCTTCCACGGAAACACCAGAGGGAGGAGGAGATAATACAAGAAGTTAGAGATGTGGAGAGCTACCTCCTCAGGTGGGAAAGAAAAATAAAGATGAAAGAACCCACTCACACAACTGGAAGTGGAAATACAAAAGGAAATACAAATTGAATAGTGTAACACACTTGAAAAAATATCTTGTTCTTTTGTTTGTGTTGTATGTAGGTTTAAAACAAAGCTGGCCGCCTCTCTGGCCCGCTGCAGGATCAAACATGATCTCTCGTCCGTTGAGTGTTTCCTGCCAGAGAGTGTGAAGAAGAAGCAGGAGAGATCAAGCAGCCTTCCACTTTATGCATGGGTCAACCCACTGAAGAGCAGGTCTGCTCAGTACATGTTCAGTGTATTACACGCACACCTGTACACAAACAAAGGAATGCAGTGTAAGCATACACAGAGTGTGTGCAAGCCTCCACACACACCTACAGTTACACACAACCCTTTAAGTTGGGGTGCTGCCCAATGTTTTATGGGCCAGGTGCCCGGCTGACATTCAATTAAACAACCAGACTGTGTGTGTGTGTGTGTGTGTGTATATGCATTTGTGTTTATGTGTTGTTATGTGTGAGTGTGCTGTGTGTGTGTTCTTCCTCGTGCCACGACAGGCTGATTCAGTTAGGTGTAAATCCTGCTGCTGTAGACAGATTCAATCAGCAACACCCCTCAGCCAGCTCTGGGACTGTAAAGGTCACCTGTTGGGTCTAATGGTGTCTGTATGGGTGTCCGTGTGTGTGCGTCTGTGTGTGTGTGTGTATGTGTGTACCTTAATGGCTTTTACAGCACATATTACTATTAAAGTAGTTTAAAAGGCCGTATAGCAGTTCCACACACTTATTATTATCTATGAAGACTGTTTCTGCCACCTCTAACCTGCTTCCTCTATCCCTCCTCTTGGGTTTCCACAAATCTGCTCTCCACCCACCTCTCCTTTGTCTCCAGTCTTGATGAGGTCCAAAGTGTGCTGAGGACCATGGGCTTCTCGCAGGTGAAATCGATTGGGCAGTTGGAGGGCCAAACCTTCTACCAAGATCCCCACTGTGAGGATGTACTGGCGTTCCCTGCTCAGCTGAAATCTCAGCTGCACTCCACCAGGCTGCTTACTGACCACAAACTCATCATCCAGGTACAGGCTGCACACAGAGAGGAGGTTTTCTGGCGAGAACAGCCTCCTCTCTGTGGACTATAATGTGGCTGTGGAAATCTGCTCTGCCCCCCCTTCTCTGATATTTATGATTTCCCTTTGGTAATGGACTTGCTCAAATTGATTATAAGACTGAGAACCCTTATGCCGTCTGAGATTAGTTTACCCAGATACAAATATTTCACATCACTTCCACTCATATGGCCATACTTCACTTTGAGCCATAAAGAATTATCCTGTTTGGGAGGAGGGGACAGTTTAATCATTTAATTTCCACTCCATAAAAGTCAAGCTGTCACACAAACTGTCGGCAGTACACAACACAACAACACAACACAATTAAATGAGATTTTAATCATTTCTCCTCCTCTGTTTTTTTCTCTCATTTTATTAGTCTCTATTACACTTTCTTCCTGCTATTTATTTGCCTTTTCAAATGTCCTTGTTCTCCTTCTCAGTTTTCTCTTAATTTATGTCTCATTAGTTCAAATAACTAAGATTCTAGGTTGAAATCTGTTGGTCTCTCTACTTGACTTTTACTCCATGTGCCCTGTAGGATAAGTCATGCAGCTTGGGTCCTAATGCAGTGTGCTCCCTGATACCAGAGGAGGGAGATGTGCTTATGGCGGGCTGCTTCTCTGGCCTCACCGTCTCCCACACAGCCTGCCTAATTGCAGAGAAACACAACGCCAATATCAACAGCCAGCCCACAGTCTATGTTTGTGTCAGCAATTGTACAGATGCTCAGAGGGACAAGCTACAGCTCATTGTTTCTGCCATGGGCTGCAAGAGTAAGCACAATATGGATGTGACCCTGAGTGTGTTGTCACTGTTTGTTTGTGTCTTTGTATTCGAGACAATAGAAGAAATTACAGAGAGAGATGGAGCGAGCAGAAAGAACTGGAAGCAGGGAAAGCACCTGTCTGTGAGCTGTTTTTGTATTTTAAAGACATCATCAGTTGGTTCTGTGTAAATGAAAGTTGGCCTTGACTCGTACTGTTTTTTTAATCCGAGTGTTGACAGGCTTTATGATGAAGTGTACAATTACAACAAAGATTTGGAAGGCTAGTTGTTGTCAGCAAATTGACAAAGACTCTTGTAAGTAATTCATTGTGCCGGGTACTGTCGACTGAGATTCTAGACAGTATTTAAATATTATTCGCCAACAGTGGCTGCGATCTGTGTGAGTCAAGTTGGCATTTTTATAATTGCAAACGATGCCTCCAGGCAGGGAATTTTTCTACTAAAAAACCATTGTGGGATATTGTGAATAGAATTTAAGGATTGAGGAAATATGTGTCATGGATTATGCTGATTATCTTTACACTAATGTTCATGCTGCTTAGATGTGAAGCTGATGCCAGAGGCCTTCCAGTCTTTGGACGGCGGTGACAAGCGGCTTCAAAAGGTGCGCGTTATCCTGTTGACCCCCAAGTGTTCTCTGTCTGCAGTCAGCAACCCGGTCGAGTTCATACTGCAAGAAAATAGAGGTAGTGATCTATGCACTACAGCGGAGCCATAAACTGTAGAGAAATACACATTATAACCTAGTGTACACAACACCCTACATACTGGGAACACAGCATGTGTACATACTGTTGGTTGGTGTGAAAAAAATCAGGATGTTATGCATTTAAATAATCTTTTAATACATCTTCTGTGTCCCAGAAGTCTCAATTACTTGAGTACTTTTTTTTTTTTTTTTGCGTTATTATACCAGAAGATAAAGATTATTGCTGTGGATAACAATTCCCATTTCCAATCAAGATACTTATAGGAATGTCATTTATATTAGAGTTGTTTAAACACTTTAAAAAAAGAGAAGCGATTATGAGAGAATAATGAATTATACTAATATCCTGCAGTTTTACTGAAGTGCTCCTTTGCTTCCTCAGACCCAGACCTGCTGCAGGACCTGTCCCAAGGCTCCATTGCCCAGAATAAACTGGATTCTCTGGTAGCGCAGCAGAGGAAGGATATTGATCACGCCTTGAAGTGTGAGTGTATAAACCACCTGCTCTCATGTAGACACGCACACTCACCCAGTCAGACATGCAGCATGTGATCCAGGTCCCATGCGTGCAGCCTCGCTCACCTCTCCGACACAATGAAGCCCACACTTCCTAATTATCCAATCTCATATGCCATTAGACTGAAGCCTGTGGTGTTCCTTGGAGATTGTCTGAGTTTTAATTAGGAATGCTAATGTTGCTCTGTGCCGTTCAGCCATGGTTTTCTGCAGCATTCCTTGCATATTTTAAACAAGTGATTAGTAATTCTGCCTTGTATTGTATACATTCTGTAGAACTCTGCACGGTTGAAGGACCTGCTTTGTTATTCTAGTTTATGTACAGGTTATAGTTCTGTTCTGTAGACAATGCCTTTTTACTCAGTTGTATTCTATATATTTAACATGTCCAGTGTTATTCGTATCCGTGAACTGCACTCGTCAGCCTCAGTCCATCTTGTGTTGTTCAGTGCTCTTCTTCTGGTCAGGGTTATGTCCAACAAGCAGGTGGCAATGTAAAGCAGCCTCACTAATCACACTGCCATCGATCAGCCTTTGTCTATGTTTTGCAGGTGCTGATACTTTCTAATAAGCCGGCTAATTAATGGTGGGTGTGTATCGAGTGCTGAGTTCAGTCAATGGTCTCATTTCACTGTCTGTACGTTGGCACATGCATAGATAAATGTTCATACACACACACACACACACCTCTGTAGCTTTTACATAAAGTCTGCTGTGGGGCATCCACCTCAGGACACCTGAACGACAACAGTTTCAGCCTCTTATCTTAGTCCTCTCATCTTCTTGTGTCAGTTTCTTCCTCCCCTACAGGTGATATTTCACATTTGTTTGTCACTGATTTGCCACATCTAAGCAGGTTTTATTTGGTATCAGCTGAGTGTTAATTTTTTCTGTCTGGCTATAATTAGAGAGCAAGAAAGAAATCAAAGCTCAAATGAAGGAAGTCAAACTGCCAACAGCCTAACAAATCTACAAGCCAGCGGCAGTTTAATAAAATGAGCAATGTACATGCGTAAACAGCATTAAAAAATTAATATTCAAGAGCACATTGCTTCAAAGGGAGTGCCTGATGAAGAGGATGACTCGGTTTGAATAATCAAATTTAATTGTCATAAAAAAAAAAGATGAAGAAACATTTTTCAACTGAATATTTTTCTGTGTGTGTGTAGTTCCCAAGGTTTTGGCGGTAGTATACTCGACCTGTTCATCATACCCAGAGGAGAATGTGGATGTGGTGAGCAAGGCCCTGTTGCAAACCACAGCTCACTCAGACCAACAGGGGGAATCCAAACAAGCAAACTTCAGGTCAGCCTCAGCCTCTGTACTTTGGTGTACTTTGTGCATCTGTCTCCGTCATTGTCTTTTTTTTGTGTGTCTCTTTGCCTCCCTGTCTGTCAGGGGTGTTTGTCGGTCTCCCTTTAGACAGACTTCTGTCAAAGCCTCAGCACCTCAGGCAGGAACTGAAGAAGATTCAGTGAAAATATAATCAAAGTCGCCTCTTTCTCTAAATGCTCTATAAAGGCCAAAGAAAAAAATATTCAGGAATCTTGCTTTCCTATTCTTTTAGTATTTCTTTTTAAAATTGCTCCTTCAACCTGGGGTTTATTCTTCCTGTCGACTTGAATGTATCCACACTGACTTCTCTCTGCAGCAAGCAGGACTGGTGTGCTGGCAGTGCCTCAGGCTAGCATAAATAAAACTGTTATAGGTATAGATCACACTGGCTTTACCCAGGCATCCGGTACCTCTGTGCATTTTAGAGCTTAAATAAATAATTTGTTAGTCAAGCTACAAAACATAACTCTGCAAAAATATTGATTATTGAGTAACTGTTTGTCATTAATCAAGAGAAAATGCTAAACGTTCACATGTCTATTTGTGTGACATTGAACGTTAACAGTTTTCCTTTTACTTTTGTCATCATTAATATTTATATCATTTGATTTTGAACTGTTTGTCAGACAGAATAATAGTGGTGAAGGAAATATTCAGATCCTTCAACCAGTCCCAGTATTCTGCATTACAGCTAAATGTCTTCCAGGAAGAATCCCCCTGATACATAGTCTGTTATCAGTTTTTGTAATTTTTTTTCTAATCCTTCATTTTTGGTGATATATTGGACCATTTAACATTTATGAGACACATAGAGGGAATAAATATTATTCGGTGGAGCTGTTAACAACCCAAAGACATGTTTAGTAACTAAAACTGTCAAATGAATATGGTGGAGCAGAAATTATAATATTTTCCCCTGCAGTGTAGTGGAGAGGAAATATAAAGTAACAAAAAATGGAAATTTTTAGGCATGTTTTACTATCTCAAAATTATACTTAACCACAGAGCTAATTACTTTTCATCACTGCAAAATACTTTATTTAAAGACGTGAGCCTGGGCTCTGAGAACATGCATTAAGAATTTGATTATTTTTCTTATTACATTTTGCAGAATAAACAATTATCTTAGAGAAATGAAATAATCCAATGTCTAATAAGTAATCAAAACAGTCACTGGCTACAGTCTCTGTGCTTTTCTTGCTTTGTTACTATGTCTTTACCATAGATGTTTTTTAGCAGCTACCCCCATGAGTATTTTTGTATACTGTATTTTAGTTGTGTGTGTATGTATATGTATTATCCAGATCAGGCCCTTCCCCTTTCAGTCCCAGTGACTGTGGAGAGGGCGCAGAAGAAACAGAGCCTTTCTTCATACTGGAGGCTTCAGAGTACAGCAATGGCTGCTTTCTGGCTGTTCTTAACAGAGAGGTAAACATTACTTCAACAGAAACCTCGCAAGCAGAATATTTTTATTGATCTATTTTTAGTTTTTTTTCTTGTTGCTGTAGGAGTCCAGCTGAAGTGCACATGTACGTACATATATATAAAACATTCATATCATGGAGCAGCTACTGCAGCTGCCACTATTCAAACCACTTTGAAATTTTACTAAGCTGCTGATTTGCCCCCAAATGCTGCGTCCAAAATTTCAGTAATAAAGAGCTTCTCTCTTGAAATGCAAAGGCAACACCTTTTTATATGCACTAATTCTACTTCTTAAATACAATCTGTGGGAGCTAAGCTCTTTGAAAAGGCAACACCACCAGTCAACTGCTGCTGCTGCTGCTGCTGCTTTTAGGCAATGAAGCCAAAGAGATAAGTAGGGACAAATTTAGCTCATTTAGCATCTGGCCCTGCCAAGCTGTCTGGTCTCAAGTGAGAGAAAAGTTCCATCATTAGTCCTGGACCTGACCATGGGCTTTACCAGTATGAAACCAGGGTGTTATCTCTCTGACTGTTGTAAGATTTCCAGACAGTTTGTTCAGTCTTCAAAGTGCTGTGCACAGAGAGAGGATATGTGAGCGTGGTTTCTTCCACACAAACAGAAGACACTGAGGTGAAACACTGGCTGATCCCTTATTTATGTCTGCTGAGAAACTCCCTTTTACTTCTTCCCCTAAGTCCTGAAAAAGCACCATATGTTTGGCTCTCTCATGGGAACACACAGACTAAACAGAGTCAGGGTGACACTGGTTTAATTGGGGAACCCTATAAGTGTGGGAATTGTTATGGAGTAGACGCACCGTGTTGCCTGCTATCTGTCAAAAACAAGCAACCACGGGGAAACTGAAGATATTTTTTTCAGTGTGGAATCAGAGCCCTTTGAATTATTATTTTGTTGGGGCAGAGGAGGGAAGGTGCACAGGGACCCAAGCTGTTGAAGTTGAGATCAGGTGAAAATGAGCATTGCAGTCTGTGACAGGTACTTGGTCAAAACCCTTAGAAAGAAAAAGTAGTGGAGGAAAGGAGGGTCGGGTTAGATGCTAGATGAAATGAAAAGGCTGGGTCACAGATGCAGCCACCCTGTCTGGATCTAAATCAGCAACCAGACAGAAAGTGTGAGGCCAACTGGGAAAGACAATTAAGACATAAATCATGACTGTCTTTTAGAATAATTCAACAAAGAGTCAATGAAATTAAAACATTTGTGCTGATGTGCTGCAGATAATTTAAAGATGATGTCACAGTTGGACAATATTATAGACTCCTGCCTAATTCATGACACTTGGAATAGGTTGGCCATTATCTGACTTGGTGAAATCCTTTCTTCTGTAACTAGTTGAGACATCAAAGTTTATGAACAGATCTCAGGAAGTGAATTTTGATCGAGTCTTAGGCTTCCCTTTAATGAACACTATGGACCTACACCACACCCCTTGAGGTGAACAAGTTGCGTCACTGACCATCTCCAGTGTTTCCTGTTCAGGAGATGAGATGTGAGTGGTCAGCGTGCAGTCTTGGCAAAGCTGTGCTCGACTTGTTTCAGCACCACACTGCTGTGGCGGTGATGTAGGACCTCAGCTGCTCTCATTCAATCTTTGTAACTGGTCCCACTCCACCTTAACATCTGTTAAAATGTAAACACTGTCATCGCAGTAATCTGTAATGCTTAACTGAGTGGTGTTCCTCACAGGTGATGTCCGTAGATAAGGTATCGTAATTTATAGTCTGACCTAAAAAGCTCATTTCGATCGAGGCTCTCCATTGATTTGATGCACACACACCCGGCATTTATTTATTTATTTGTAGCTACATCTTTACCTGAAAAATCTGGAACAATAGAAATGTTACATGCTAAAGCTCACAGGGTAATAACAAACCCAATGTGAGTCAGAGCTGATGTCAGCTGTAGGTAGAGAAGGTGTGGGAGGAATGTGAATGAATACTGATGTGGGACAAAATCAGATGCATATGATCTGGGTTTAAACTAAGAGACAGAAACAGGTAAGTCCAGATAAGATGAGAGGAGTGAGACCGGTTCACTTTTGTGTGTGTGAAAATGTCTATGGACGGGGTTTATGAATTACTCTTGAAATTATGACACTGTAGAAGTGACTGCAAAGGGATTTGGGTTTATTGTAGCAATTTCAACAATGTCCGTGTCTGAAAGGAGCTCTCGCCTCTTGGGGGTGGAGGTGGTAATTGGGATGCACTCTGTCTCTGACTCCATTGTGTTTTCTAGTCACAGGCTTTCCACGGGCATTCACTGCTTAATAAAGTCTCTCCCTCAGTCTTTTATTTCAGCCAAACTCATCCACTCTCCAGTCCACTTTCATCTTCCTCTCTTTGCCTATTCTGCTTCCCCATTCTCCCTCTAATATTTTTGTAAGTGCTTGTTAAGACAGACAGTAGACTGTTGCAGGAGTGAAGCCCGGCTTTAATCAGCTCAGTGCAGTGGGTTTCACTCAATCTACGTGGTTGGTAAAGGTGAATTAGTGAGTCTCATCAAATCTTTGCGACCGGTCTTCCCCACGTTCTCATAATCCACAACATAGCCACGTTTATGAAATACTCTCTCGCATTATGAAATCTGCTCTTAAGCTTTTGATGCCTGTGTGGGGTTATTAAGCCATCTTTACCCCCACCGGGTGTGACGGAGCTCACTCGCACTGTAGTGTCTGTTTCTCTCTGGCCATCCATCATGTTTTATACCTCCGTAGATAGGAATGAAAAGATAATCAAACTGCTGTAATGGTGCCTCAAACAGGATTTTTTTCTCCCTACCTCCAATAAACTCAGCTAATCAAAAGTTATTGTGGCACTCTGAAAAGCCCATAAAAATAGCAATTATATAAGTGTTTGAATGCTGTCTGGCTTATATCGGCTGTCATAGCTGTGCCCACTAAAGTTCTTTATGAGCCGTCCATACAGGAACAGCTGGGAACAATAAAGACATTCAAGTGATGTGTTTTTGGCCTAATTTTCAGAGGAAGCAGAGCACATCACAGGTGGACCTTCTGCTAAAGGACCCCTACTACTGAAGGATGAATTTGGGCCATATTAATGGGAGATTCACAGCCCTGCCCTTTTTACTTTGGCTTTGTTTTCTTCTTTGTTTAGTGCGACTTTCGTGAATTTGGATGTCGTCGCCAAGATACATTGGACGTAATGATTTTGGACGTAAGAACGGGTTCAGCTCCAGGAAATGCTGTGGCAGCTAAGTTTGGCAGAGTGTAAACGGAAATGAGAGATTTACGGAGTATGGCATAGTTAGTTAGTGGAGATGGAGAGGAAGTGAGATTTACAGGGGTGAGGGGGAAGAAAGAGAGGCAAGGGAGAGTGTCTGTTGAATAATTCAGCTCCCTCTGTCTGTATGAGTTAGCATCAATGAAGTTCAGGGCGTCCACAAAAGACTGCATCACAGAAGTGCTTCTAAAACATGTTTACCTGAGAGTGTATCAACACACACACATGTGTACAGAATGCTCACGTATCCACATCACGTGTTCACACATACCTGTCTACGTAGAATTACAGACGACTTGTACAAACGCTTCTATCCATTTGCATTTCAAGTACAAACAAGCGCTTAAAGAAACAAAATACACACACGCAGTCACACAGGCTGCATGTCCCCATAGTGTACACTGTGCTAGTGAATAATTCAGGCATCAAGGGGAGCAGTGGGCTGCTGTGTGTACTGCTGCTGAGACAGCAGGTGACCCTGCAGCCAGCAGCAAGGACACGGTGGCTTTCTCCTCTCCTCTCCTCTTCCTCTCCTTTCCTCTCCTCTCCTCCTCCTCTCCTCTCCTCTCCTCCTCCTCTCCTCCTCCTCTTCTCTTCTCTCCTCCTCCTCCTCCTT